>PVHX01003472.1:0-142985 GCA_004024805.1 Geosciurus inauris
CTGCTGCATGATTTTTGAAAATACCTGAAGAGCACAGTATCTCCCTTGTATTGAACACCTCAGTGGTTAAGCTGAGCATTTCTTCTCTGCTTCAGGACATGTGCAAGAGTGGACCGTCACTTTGGCAACCTGATAGCTATCCTTCATGCAATTACCCCAGAAATGTTTGTTACTCTCAAGGCATATCCATGATAGTGTCAGGTCAGTAATTACTCTGACTGACAAAGATAATAATGTGCTAACAGATCAGGCCTCCAATGCTCGTGAATTATTCTTTCTCTCTTTCCTCAGTAAGCATCTCAGAGTCCAGGGGATTTGAGTTGTTATTGGCCTCAGAGGTTTCTCAGCGGCTGGTTCTCTCACTGCTAATGCTCCTGGCATGCTCCATTTTCCCAGCACCACAAGTTGCAATCAACTCATGCTGGCAGTTGACATCTTTTAATATTTGTTGCTCTCTTTCTGCCTAGCACTTGTGGCTCCATCTTGACATGAAGCTGTTCCTGTTATTGCCATTACTAACTAAATAGCCCTTGGACTCTAGCTGGGAAACAGTGCCATAAATTGCTTAGAGTTATCCTATTTCCTGCAAACAAAAATCCAGGCAGCTCCAGGCCCGTTTTTACCTTATTATTTATACAGCCAGACCATTTATGGCAGGATCCTGCCTCTCTCTGCATTGGAGTAGGCAAATTATTCCATTTCCTATTGTAAATGATGCAACTCCTGATTCAGCAGCCTCAACAGGAGGTGTACTTGGGGTGGAAGCATTTGCACATTTGTTGCTGAGAGTAGAAATATTTTATCTGTGCCCAGTTCTTCTTAAAACAGAGTAGGATAGAAGAGACAGATTTTCATATCTCTTTAGCCTTTGGTTCAGGTTATTGCTGTGGAGAGAAAGATGAAGAGAAAGAACTTGGGCAGCATGAATGCATTTTAATAATCTATTGGTTCCACTTAGTGAAGGCCTATTAATTGCATAACATGCATCTGCATCTGTATCTGTATCTGTGTCTTTCAAATAACATTTCTAACCACCTGGGGACCTGCTAAGAAGGTACAGACGGGTATTCAAAAATGAGTGCAATTAGATAGTTACTGTTAAGGATAGAGAAAGGTTTGACGGGAAGAAGGGAAAGATGCTCCTACATCAATGCTGTAGAATTTTTAATAGAAAAATAATCTTGTTATGAAAGGCTTTATTGTATTAATTGCTACCCAAGTAACACAGTGGCTAAAGAAAGCACATTCCTTGGTAAAGGGATCAGGTGTGCTGAAAAAGAAGGAAATGTGGAAGATTTCTGATTGAATGGAAGCTTCTGCATTTTTTATTTTGATAAATACCTGATGCATTTATATTTTCTATTTCCTTTATTATTTCCCAAGGAAAATTTCATTTTAATGAAATGCAGGAATTAGTAACTACTTGGTATGATTTTAACCTTGCCTAGTATCTTATACCCACTGGAGGACCACAAACCTCTCCTCCTGGCTGAGACCCTGTGTTTCTGAGGAAGAGGGAACACCCTGCCCCCCACGGCAAGGGACAGTGCCAACTGGTGAGACACTGTCCTTTCCCTGTGTATACCATTCATGTAGTGCTTATTATTACGGTGCCGTCTTTCTAAAGAAATACAAAACACTAGGGGACAAGGTGCTTTTTTAAAAATATATATATACTACTTTTATTATCTCACCTTAGAAAAAAGGAAGATAAATACCTTTACATTTTTTAAAAATATTTAGGTTTGCATTTACTTCAGAGAAGGAAATGCATAGCAACAGATCCTTTCTCTTTTTGCCTGAGAGTCACTACATTTTGCTTTGCTGAGAAAGACAAAGCATTCGCGAGGAATGGCTTCTGCTTCCCACACATTCTCAGTAGGAAGGAATAGTCCCTGGAGTGAGCCCCTTGCTGAGGCAGCCACCTTGGGAGAGGGTATTGGTGAGAAGGAGGCTTTCCCCTCTGGTGACAGAGGGCCTGGGAAATCAGTGCAAGTGAACCAGAAGCTCTCCTCCAGCCGCACACACTTGGCTTTTCTAGATGATGCTCTGAGAATCAAGGCAATGCCTTGGCATCTGGAGACGAGCCCAGCAAGAGATGAACCAAACTCCAAGAGACATGACTGATGTTGCCCCCTACCAGCCACTTTCATTAAAGAAGGACACCTGGACAGTAGGCTCCTCTTGGCTTGTGATTACAGGTGGAAGTTAAAGGAATAAGTGATTGGTACCTCTGCTTTAACCTTGGTCCACCACAGGCTCAGTAAATGGGCTACTGTTTAAAAAGTCTAAGTATTATAAAGAGTAAGCACTTTCCTTTCCTCTTATTATAGGCAAGTATTGTTCACAGTTATTTCTGCTGAGTAACTGGGTCTTCTTATGGATCCAGGATGAGATGCAGGAGTTAAACTGTAATGATAAGACGCAGAGATGAAAGAGCCCCATCAAAAATGATTGTGAACAGCAATGATCTATGATATTCAGGACATCACCACTAGGACACAGGACTAAAAATTCAGACTGGAATTGAGTTCTGTTAGATGTTCAGTGTCTTTTTCAGCCTATGCTACAAAGATTTTGATTAAGCCTATTGTGTCATCAGCCAGAGGTCGCCTCACTAAATGTAATTGCCAGCCATCAATAACAGTCATATATGACTTTATTATTCTTAGATTGCCAAACCTAGTATCTTATCATTGACAATTCAAAAGTACTTTTAAATAAACTAAAATGGAATACAATGAAATTCCTTGAAGAGACTGGAAATGCAACAGTTTATTTTCCCGTATATGACTCTGCTTTCATAAAAGAAATATGCTTTGCCCTCCACCTTTTTCAAGAGTGATCAAAATTGCCTCCTTGAAGGAATAGCTTCTCAAAGTCAGGTTTGCTCTCCTTACACAGAAGACCAAGTAGAAAGTCACAGCTCAGTCATATAACACCACTGATGAAGCAAATGTGTTTTGGAGGTGCTAAAAGAAATATACTTCTTGTTTGCTACAACTTGACTGTATCCCCCAAAAGTTCATGTGTTGGAAACTTAATCTTCAAATGCATGTGTGTGTTACTTGGAGGTAGGACTTTGGGAGGTAATGGCTAGATGAGGTCATGAGGATGTGACCCTATATGGCATTTGTGGCTTTAGAAAAAGAGGTATGGAGGCCCAAGCTAGCACTCTGCCTCACCTGTGATGCTCTCTGCCATGTTATGATGCAGCAAGAAGGCCCCCCACCAGATGCCAAGAATATGCCAGTTTCATGCTCTTGGATTTCCCAACCCCCAGAACCAGGAGCTAAATAAACCTCTATTCTTTATGAATAACCCAGTCTGTGGTATTCAGCTATAGTGGCCAAAAAATAATAAAAACAGATTAAGGCTGGTATAAATCAAACCAGCCTTATATAATATATAATATATATATAATATATATTACAAGTAATATATATTATTTGTATATGTAAATAATATACAAATGACTGAGTTTTACCTTCTTGTCACTAGAACCCTTTACTGATGAGACAAATGACATATCTTGTCTGCCCTTTCTTAACATATGAAATTGGACATGAGACCCCGTCCCTCTCAGTCTCAGTTTGCTCTGTTCATTGAGTAGGAGCGATCCATCTCCAAAGAGCTAAAGGCCAGGGAAAAGAATATAATTAATGCTGTTCAAATATAAATCAGTGCCAGAAAAATATTTACTAGGGAGAAAACAAAACCAATAAACATGGACCAAAGAATCTTGAGAAGAAACACTCCCAAATATCCCATAAGGCACTGCATCTTTCACTGATGCTTAGGACATGCAAGGCCAGCTACACGATGGCTGAACTACTTTCTGGAAGGCTTCCTCAACTTTCATGTCATGGAACACATGTAAACTAATAAAAATACATCTGGACAGTATACCATAGTAAATACTTATTGTGGACAGAAACAACCTGCAGGAATTCAGGTCTCCCCAAGACCAATGATCTGTGCATCTTAAGCATGGTCCCTTCTAGAAAGTGATTAGCAAACTTTTTTCTGTAAAGGACGAGATAATAAATACTTTATGTAGGATTTTCCTAAATAACTTTATGTTCTTTAGCAAATAACTATTCAACTCTGATGTTGGAACACAAAAGCAGTCATATATCATACACAAATGAAGAGGCCTGGCGCTGTTCAATAAAACTGTACTTATTAAAAAGAGTGAGTAGGTTTGGCCTATTGGTCTTAGTTTGACAACACTTACTCTAAAAGAGTGAAAGTGAGTGGTCACTGGGCCTCACCACACACACACACACACACACACGCACACACAAACTTCAACCAAGCAAACTCTATTTCCATCTATTTTGCACGTTATATTTCCAAGTGAGATTTTGTCCGACAATGATTCAACTACCGGAAAACAAATAAATAAAACTCCAGTAAATATTTATTATAAAAGTATAGCCATTATAAAGGTAGTATTATTTCAATTCTACTTTTTTTCAGAATATGCCAGAATTCAAGATAGACTAGTACTGAAGACATTTCAGAGCTTTTATTTAATTGTTTAAATAATTGCCAAATTTAGAAGCAAACTTTCATAGGATATCTGAGTTTATGAAAGTTTCTGGGAATTCATGGTGAGAGGGGAGATAGATGGTACTTTCAACTGAGTCATGCTGCTATTCTTGAGAAATGATCCTTGTAATTCCTCTGGAAAGCTTCAAGTCGACTTTTCTCTCGAACCTAATTTGTTAGTAGTTTTCAAACTTAACTGGGGATGCTTATGGAAACTGCAAAACAATTCTTATTGAGAAGGTGTGAGCCTTCTTATAGTGTGATCCACTAATTTGAATTATTTGTTAAAAGCACAGATCCAAGGATAATTCAAATTAGTGGATCACACTATAAGAAATGCTACTGTAGAGTGAACTAATGACATATAATCATGGTCTACCACATACACAATGAATAGCCACTCTAATTTTGTAAGTAAAATTAATTTATTTAAAAAAGTAGGCTCTTGCTCTTCTGAAAGGTGGAGGGGTAGGGCAATAGTGTATTTATTGGACAAGGTTCACTTTACTGTGATTTTTTTCAATGACATGTGTTTGCCCTAGGTGTATGAAGGATGTTTTAACTTCTTTCTAGTTCTATTGGCTGGTGCTCCCTGTTGTCTACTTGGAAAGGAAATGTTTTTAAAAGGTACGGGAATACAAGTACACACCGGACCTATATTCCAAAGCAGACTTGGTTTAAGACCTTTCTCAGATGCCTTGGGGAGCTGAGTTCAGACTCAGTTCTGAAAGTATCAGCCCCCAGTAGGCTCTAATGTTGTAGCTGAAATCATTGCACAAGGACATTCTTTGCAAGTTCCACACTTCATTCAAAAGGCATAAAAAAATATATCTCTACTTTGCCTTCATGAACTGTAACTGCTAAGGGGAAAAACAACAAAGAATCGCAGAAACTGTTAAGTATTGATCTCTGATTAAAAAAGAATAAAAGAGAAAAGGGTCAAAATATGTTCAGTGTGCCCAACGCAGGCTTGGTAATCATCTGCAAACATTTAGAAGCCACTGGAAACACTTCCTTAGGAGGAAGTAGCAGTTCTGAGTTGAGAGCAGGATGCTGGAACAAGGAGAAACAGATCCTGGTTTCTGTGTATTTTGTCAAACTCAAAGTTGCTGATTATACAGTTTCAGACATTTTTGAAAAATGTTTTTTTGGCACACACAAGTAAAGCTCTTAACTAATCCAGGATTGCTGATGTGAATGAAGCAAGAATTTATTTACAATTAGGCCCAGCATTCCCAAAGGTAAAGTCATTTTTAAAAGTCTTTAGGAAACTTACCTTTGCAAAAATTCTCCCCTCCCCCGAGGGTGTCAACTTGGGAGAGGTGAATCAAATAATAATAAATTTGCTGAGTAGAACAAATATTAGTGAGGACTATGCAGCTCTCCTGCTTTCTGGTACCTTGAATGAGCTTATGAGCCTACATTTCCCTTTCAGTAAGCCATATAAGCCAAGAGACCCAGGAAAACACAGAAGTTGGCTGTCTTGAAAGAAAATTCCAATGTTACTCATCTACTCATATTATAAGGCTTCCTGCTACATCTGCATGTATATTTCTGTGCTAATTTAAAATATTGTTTGCCTTTTTCATTATGGTTTTCTCCCTCAAATTGAGGTCAGTTGAGAAAGGTCACCTCTGGACCACATGTCTGTATTTTTATTTTTTATTTTTTTATTTTTTGGTACTGCAATTGAATTCAAGGGCACTCTACCACTGAGCCACATCTTCAGCCCCACTTTGTATTTTATTTAGAGACAGGGTCTCCCTGAGTTACATCACCTCACTTTTTGCTGAGGCTGACTTTGAACTTGCAATCCTCCTGCCTCAGCCTCCCAAGCCGCTGGGATTACAGGTATGTGCCACCGCACCTGGCTTGTCTGTATTTTTCAGAAAATATCTTTCTATCCTGATGTAATAGTTTCTTCCTTGTTACTTTACCATGGTATGTCTTAGAATTAAAAGGGCTGGTTTAGAGTGGTTTGTAGGATAACCCTCAGATCTGTCTAAGGCTATTTCCATACAATGGGAATTCTTGGAGTTTAGACTGCAGAGAAGAACATCAGTATTCCCTAGAAGAAATCAGAAAATTTAGGATTCATTCAGATCGACAGAATGGGAATCTTTTTCTTCACAAGACCCCCAAAAGTCCATGCAGATGTTGCCATTTGAGAAGCAGAAGTTTTTATGGGACAAGAACCAAGGAGAGGAGCTCCTTGAATTCCTAGAATTCTGATTCAGTCAAGCCTGAAAAAAAGCATCCTCTACAGATTGGGTGGAAGATCTGCTAGAGATATTTCTCTTGTGTTTCTAGTGGGAAGAACAGTAGGGTGCCATTTAGCCCTCTGTCACTCTGTCTAGGTCAAGCCCCACAGGCAGTAACATTTTAAAGAGAAACAACGTTTCTTGCCATTACATCATCAGATTAGACAGCAATGTGTAGCATGTACTAAGTTTTAACTAACAAAATGCAAATGGATCCTGTATTTTATTGATGAAATACATAAACGTTTTGACAATGTGGAAGAGACCTATTGGTATGGTGAACATGAGATTATCTTCCTTCGCAATTTCATTGCTACTATCGAGTGAAAACTACTGCTCTGTAAAATTTAGAGTCCGTTCCAAATGTCAGTCCCAACAAAAGTGTAGGAGACTTTTAGGCCAGTGACCCCAAGTTACTCTCTGATATCATAGAACATGTATTCTAAACTTTTGAGGGCTTGTTTCAACCTAATTACATGGTATTTAAATGGTGGGAACTCAGTAAATGTTGCTGACGGACTGAAAAGATTCAATCACCACTGGCCTGAGTGTCTGTGACTCAGTTCAACCTCAAAGGAAAAGAATTTGCAGCCTTGGCCCTCCACTCCGAGCTGGGCAACCTTTCACCGATGCAGAAAACTAATTGCTTCTTTGTCTCTGGACTGCATATTGCTTATTACTGGTATGACATTCCAATACCCAAGAAGCACAAATAGTGATCCCGGAAGCTGCTTTAACCTTTTCAAACTAACAACTTGATTGTCTGCCTTATTACACTCCCTAGACCTTCTCAGGATGACAGTCTGATATAGAGGATTCTGGCAGCATCCTTCATTAGCACTTTCTCCACTGTTTCCTGGCATAGCAAATGTCCCAGGAGTATGGAAAGAAAACTTCAGCCACCAGCCCTCAGTATTTTAGCTCTGCAAGTCCCTAAGCACGTTTTCTAACTACTAAATCATGTGTGCTTTCAAAACCATGAGCTCAATCAGTTTTGCCCACCTCAGCTGGCCCCAAGACAAATCCTTTCCTAGAAAATTCCTCTTTATTTGGGTTACCCATCACAAAACACGAACATCAGCGAAAACTCAAAAGCTCACAAAACTGAGATAAGGTATACAGGAATGACATCATTCCAAAAAAGATTACAAAGGTATAATGAAATTAGAAGTATCATCATTTGGGGGAAATGAATCTTATCCCAGTCACCCTGCAGATTTTCCATCTCCCTTTACCATCCCTAGTTCCCCCACCTGAGGCCCTGCCCCGCACCCCCATCCAGCTGACCACTATGGTAAAGGCACACTCACATTTACACAGCTGGGTCTTCCATTCCACTAGGTAGAAACCCACTTGATCAGTGACAGCTCAAGTAACTTCTGTATCAACCCTACTTGGACTATGGGTCATCTTCTACCCTACAAACATGGAGTCATTTTCAAGAAGTCCCATTTTAATTCATATCATATTTGCAGTCATTATTTACATGCCCCAATCCTAACATGTAAGGTGTTTTAGAGCTGGGAGGAGGCCTTCAGGACCAGCACATATCCAATGCCCAGCTAAGTGGCTACTTGACTCTGAGTAAACAAGAAACTAAAAGCAATCACCAATTCATACCCCAAATTAGAGACCTTTTAAGAAACATTTGGGAGCCACTAATATGCCTCCATACTTGGAAAAAAAAAATCTATTGGTAACATATGTAAACTACATATACTGCAATAAAAAGCTTAACGATGCACACCTCTGAAGCCTGTGGGCTCCCCTCCTTTGAGGAGTTTAAAAAGAAGAACACTGAAGAAATTTCTCCTACGAGGGCTGAGATACAGCTCAGTGGTAGAGCACTTGCCCAGCTTGCATGGGCCCTGAGTTTGATGCCCAGCACCTCAAAGAGAGAGAGGAGAAAGCAAATTGCTCCTGCTTTTCAGAAGTTAATAAGTTTTGTTTATGTAAACTAGAAGCAATAGTCCTATAAATATGAATGACTGAGAGGCAATTCATCTTAACATGGGCCAATTTCATCATCTAGCTCTATAACTCTATTCTTTTGCTGAAAGTGTTGCTTCATTACTAATATGAGAGCATCCTGAAGCAAACAAATAGACTTTTACTATTTTTCCAACCTAACAATATAGTAAAAAAAATTAAAGAAGAAATAAAATTAGGGTCTTGAATAACACCTTAAGGAAGTAAAGTTTATCTCTTAGTTGTTTCCATTTCCAAAATCTCCTGAGAAAAACATGTGTTTTTTTAACCATGAATTTTGAATACTGTGAGTCTATATACGCATTTTTATACCTATATATTCATATAAATTGCTAGAGAATGCAGATGAAGGCAGTCTGTGTGATGTGATAGTGGGACACACCTAGTCTTCATATTTGTGACCATTTTTATAGGACAGCAAATATGAACGGAGGTCAATCTTGGTTTAGGAATTCCCTGGCATCCGAAATAATAAGAAGGGTGGAAGAATACACAGAATCACAGCTTGGAAAAGGCAGGATTCTTCAGTGTTTTCTCCAGCTTCATACTTTGGGGATTGTACTGGAATGTTCTGGAATGGGAACTCATCAGATGGAGGGTACAGGGATTAGCTCCTCTGATCAGGTAGGGGGATACATGGTTCTACTCCCCTCACCAGGTGGAGGGCATGGGGGTCATGCCCATCACAGTGTGAAGGACACAGGGACCTGCTCTTCTTAAGGGGCAGTGGGCGTGGAGATCTACTCCTCTCATTTAGTGGGGGGCACAGGGATCCACTCTCCATACTGAGCAGAGGCATTGGGATCATTGGGATCTACGGGGTGGAGGATATAGGGATCTACTCCATCTATATATATAATAATTTATATTATTTATATATATTAGAGTATATATATTCTTCTTCATTCAAGGAATATTTTCAGTCTAAGACATAGTGTCCTTTGCTAAATAATGATTTTAAAAAGAAGGGAAATTTGATCCCTTTATGTGCTTTTCTTTTAATTAAACAGGCACAAGAACGTCAAAGAAAAACAACTCCTTCCTTTTCAGATGAAAAATATAATTCTAGAAAATCTGAAAATGTTTCTGGCAAAAGATGATAAAAGGAGCCAAACCCTGGATGCTGAGATTCTGGGGACCTTCTTTCTATAGATATCACTATGCCTAATCAATCCAGGCTGATTCTCTACTCTTAGATATGAAATTTCTTTCTGAATAGCAGGTTTTGTTTCCTGATGCAGGTAACTAATATACATAACCATATTCCTCAGGTATATGTGGCTCCTACTCCAGCCTGTCATGATCTCCTATAGGCAGCCAAGGGCAGAGGCCTGCTCTGAACCCCAGCCCTTCCATGTGACATATTTAGGTAAGGGACTTTACCTGTGGGTGCCTCCATTTCCTAGTGTATAACACAGAGCTGACAACAGCTAATTCATTAACTAATCTAATCTAAGATAATCTGCAGACAACAATTTTCCCATCTTAACATTTCTGAAATCGGATGTGTTTTACAATCGCTAGAAAGCTCAACTGAAGTTCAGTCCTGCCAAAAAAAGATGTTCTTGAGCTCCTGTCAGGAGAATTTTCTACCCTTCCTGAACCTAGAACCAAGACTGAGCCATGCAAGTTTTGTTGCTTAACCATCTGGATGATCAATTTATTTTCATTGACTCTTATCCTGAGGGTGCAAGTGGTAGCCCTTTGGCATCTCAGGTTTATATGAAGCTCTTTTCTTATAAGTGATTCTTCTTTCTTGGTGGTGCATAAAATAAGAGTGCATCTTGCAACTGAGGGCATCTTAGACGTGAGCATCTATGGCAGAGGGCTCAATGGGGTGATGCACGGCAGCAGCCTTCAGCACGCATGTCACTGGTAAGCACTCAACAACTGCTATTATTGCTGTCTCACTATCAGTATCTAGATGTCACTAAATAGATCAACATGCTAATTACTTAATCCTCTTTATGTAGAAAATGGGAGCCTGAGAGTGAAGCAAGAAGGCCATTTGGAATAGGCTAATGGAGGCACTGTCCTGTGAAGCGCCAGGGGAGGCCTGGCCTTAGCGGTGGCCTCAATGGAGCAAGACTGGAGACTCAGCCTATTTTTCAGAAACAATCTTGCCAAATGTTTCAAATCCCCTCTGCTAGTCTAGACCGGCTTTACAGAAAATGTTCCCCTCTTTGTTAATGGAGAGAGGGATTAATCTCTCTGAGTTCCTTCTCAACACACTCAAAATGGACTCCCCGGGGTTCTGCAGATGCTGCATCAGCAGGGCAGGCGGGCTGGCTGGCAAAGATGCATTCTCCTGTATCCCAAAGTCTCACTCCAAGGTCATGCTTCTTTGCTAATTCAGTCAAACATAATTACACTGCAAAAAGCCAGTTTTTTGTTCTACGTACTGATATACAAAGTTCTTGCAATTTAAGTTGCTTAAATGCCAGGGTGTTCACAGGGCCATGTCCCTGTCTATGCAAAGGTCTCTGGACTCGGGCTTGAGACTGGAGAAGGAGCCTGTCAAGATGCACCGTCTACCTTCCTGGGTCTGTGCCCTTATCTTCTGCTGCCCAAGAACATAGGAAGTAAACAAGTGATGCCAGATGACACATCCCTTCAGAGCCACTTCAGGACACACCTCTAAGGGCTGCAGTCTGTGTAAATGTGCCCCTGGAATGATGCAGGGCTCTATCTGTGAGGCCACAGGTGGCCCTAACCCTAATAATTGGAATCAAGATGAGGTCTTTGGAATTCCTAATAACTGAAACTCGCATTCTGATTATTTGATAGTGTCATGACTAATAAAATACCATACCTTAAAAGCCAACAAATAAGAAAGCAAATAAAGAGCTTGCAACTATAGCGGCTATGGTTTCATAATTATTACCTTTATCAAAATCCATCCCTTTTTTTTTTTTTTTCTTTTTTTCTTTTTTTTTGGTACCAGGGATCGAACTCAGGGGCACTCGACCACTGAGCCACATCCCCAGCCCTATTTTGTGTTTTATGTAGAGACAGGGTCTCACTGAGTTGCTTAGCGCCTTGCCCTTGCTGAGGCTGGCTTTGAACTCGCGATTCTCATGTCTCAGCCTCCCTCAGTGCTGGGATTACAGGCATGCGCCACCACGCCCAGTTTATCCCTTTTTTATACAGCAAATAATCTAAAGAAAAACATAAGTCTTCCAGTGTTGAAAATACACAAGGTTTCGGTTTGTAAGCATCAAGCTGGTATCAGTGTAGGTGATACAAAATGCCAGAGGGTCTGTCAGCCCCGGTATCTCAATCTCCACCGAAATTCTTCCTCTTCTGTGGTTACCCATTCTAATAAGTCACATTGCTTAAGGTCACCATTTTTTCTCTTTTTATAACAAAATTCACTCTTTGACCACTAAAGGCATTTTCTGATGTTGAATCCTTAAGCGAGATAAGGAGCACTCTCATTAGCACTAAGTAGTTTGTGCCTCCACATTTTAAGTCCTTCTTAAAGAAAACTGGTTTATAGAATACTTCCTGCTCCAAACAGGAGTTTCCCAGACCCTTGTATGGCAACATGATCTCTACAATCCTTAAGCAGATGCAATAATTTTAGAGATACAATAAACTTGGAAGCATTGCTCCAATATAATGAAATTCTATCTACAATAATTATTCAAATTTGTGCAGGATTTTATGCATTGATTGTTATTTTTCTAGGTTATTTGATACTTTGATTTGTTGTTTTATTATTATATAGCCCTTAATTTTTACACCCCATCCCCATCCTGGATTTTGCATAAGCAAAGAAGTCTGCTCCCCCTAACTCACCTCCTTCAGTGTTGAATTTCAGGAGTAGAAAGTGGTGCCCTGCTTTCCTGGCAGAATAGGTGCTCATGCCAGAATAGGAGTAGCCCCCATGGCCCATAGGATCTCAGAGCCTGAACAGGCAGGGGAGGGCCACCCACAATGGGCTGCCTGTATGGAGTGTCAGAGCCCCCTCAAGATGAGGAAAGCCTCCCCAGGAGGACCTGCCTTCAGTCGGGACTCAGAAGTATGAACTATGCAAATGGTCTGAGCCCTAGAGAGCACAGGAGGGCATCCACGTGGGGTGGCCTGGTGCAGGACATCAGGAGAGGACAAGCAGGGTAAGAAGGGCTTCCATCAGGTGGGGAAAGAAGAAATGGTATGTGAGGTGTCAGCATCCAAGAAGCGGGAAAAAGGTCTCAATGTGGGGGAGGAAATGAATGGCTGTGGAGATAGGAAGTTGGTTACATACAGGTTACAAATAGGTAAATAGATAAGGACAACCAGAGGCAGATGTCTAACTATTGGAGAAGCAGTTTACAAATATGGAAAGCAGAACATTAGAATGATCCTTGCTGATGTTGAGTCAGAATTGGAGGTATCATTGTGAGTAAATGTTTGAGTGTGTGGAAAGGGCTCCTATTTTTTAATATAAATATAAATATGTATATGTTACCAAACACATACATATGTTAACAAACAGGTGTAGGTATACGTGTGTGTGCATGTACACACAGACATGCACATTCCCTAGGGCTGGAGGAGGTACATTAAGAGCGATAAGCACCTCTGAGCCCCATATCTGGGCTCCTCCACCAAGAAGAACCAGGGCTGTTTAGGGACCCGTCTGAATCCAGAACTGGCGCAGCATCCCTGACAAGCATGTACAACCTGTATCGGGAGACAGCACCACACAAACCCAGACTTAAGGAGTTTCTACAAAATAAATGGCCTGCAATCTTCAAAAATATCAAGGTCAAGAAAGTCAAGGGAGGTCTGAGAAACTCTTCCAGACTGAGAGAGACTAAAGAGATATGACAACTAAATATAACACACAATTCTGAACTGGATGGCTTTCTATAAATGATACTATTGAGACCACTGGCAAAACTTGAATGAGGTCTGGGGATTAGAGAATAACAATGTATCAATATTAATTTCCTCTGCTTTACTTCTTATAAGTGCTCATACTGTGGTTACATAGGAGAAAGTCTGCAGGAAACACACATAGTAGAAGGAATTGGACGTGGCAATAGATCATTGGATTAGCAGCCTGTTTCAAATGATTCAGGAATAACAAGTTCACTGTATTGTACTTTCAACATTTCTGAAACTGTGTGATCATTCTCAAAATTTTAAAATATTATTTTAAAAAATAAACCAGATATACAGAACAATATTTATAAAATTGGCAAATTTTGCAAACAGATTGTATACTAGACAATAATGTTCTTTCAATGATAGATTTCTTGAAATTGATCTCTCTACCATGATTATAAAAGTGAAAATTCTTGATCTAAAGAGATGTATACAGAAGTGTCTTTGAGGATAAAATATCATAATGGCTACAATTTATTCTCAAATGGTTCAGGAAAAAATATTAATAATAATGATGATGCTCATACCGATAGAGAGACAGGACAAGAGAGAGAGAGAGCCAACATTAACAGCTAATGAGTCTAAATGAAGAATATATGAGAATTCATTCTTGCTCCTTTAGAACTTCTTTAGGTTTGAAATTTTTCTTTAAAATGAAAACTTTCAAAATAAAATGCAAAATAAAAATTACCTGGATCATGCTTTCCAAACTTAGTGACATATCTGAATCCCCAGGGGTGGTTTATAAACTAGATTCCTGACTCACACCCAGACTTATAATTCAAGACCTCTGAGAGTTCCATCTGGAAACTTTTCAAAGTCCCTCATAGGTTTGGATGACCTCAACCATGGACCAGCACTCAGAACACACCAGTCTGTCTCTTTCATTTAACACAAGAGGAAACTGAGGCCCAGGAGTTCAAAAACTTGCTGAAGGCTGCAGATAATGATGGAGAGAAGACTTCCTGATTCCCCACACAACTTTTTTGGATCAGGATTCACAAATGGCCAACTCTCAGTAGGAAGGCTGTTGACCTTGACCCTCGAAACTTTCTCAACTTAAAATCCTGTTGTGTTTGACCCCAATACTTCCCAGGAAACTTGACAGTGAATGTCTTCAGAGCTAACGTGGGGATCTGATCTTAGAAAACAGAGACACTGGCTTGTCGTCATTCTTTTTCAAGGAAAAGTCAAGTTTCTCAATATTGCTTTGGTTTATGTGTTTTAATCCTAAGGGAAATAAATGCAGATGGGTGAAAGAACTGGAGCAAGCAAATACAGAGTCATTGCTGATGGAGAGACTTCCTGACAAAGACCCGACTCCCTTGACTCTAGGACCACCCCTTCCCACCTGTCCATAATGCAGAAGCTATCCCACGGAACAAGGAAGTCACATGGGGTCGTCTGGAACATATAGCAAATTCTCTATGTGTTTTCCACCAAGCATCTCTCCCTAAAAGAAAATGAAGAGGGATAAATTCTGCCAGTTTATTCTTTCGATTCCCTTTGCTGAACCAGTTCCTGCCACAGTGAAGGAAGACTTATAATCAGATTTGTGCAAGTATTTCTGTCCAGGCTTGCTGAGCTTTGTCAGCAAAAAAAAATGTTCATAAACTGCTAACATACAGCAGTTTTTTTTTCTTTTTCAGTCAGTTTCTATGGTTTCATTTAATTTCACTTTTCTCCACCTATAGACCAAATATTTCATTCCCAGACAGAGAAAAGAAAAAAAAAGTAAAAATTACTCACCTTGGAAACCCGCTCCCTACCCATCACATAAAAAAAAGGGGGGGAAGGGGAGGACAAAGAATGCAGTTAACATGAGTATAGCCAAAGGGACTAAACTCCTCTTCTTGACAGAATTCGCACCATCAAAATAGTTCTACCCAGCTTGGGTGTACTTAAGAGAACCCACTAACTAGAATTAGTAAGCATTACTTTTGAGCCGGAAGTGGGTCCAGCAGTCCACTCCACAGCCTACTCACTGAGCCACTCCAACACCTTGGGTTTTCCCAGATTGCACCATAAGTCCGGATATTTGTAGCAAAAAAAAAAAAAATGGAGCAATGCCGCGCCTATAGTCAGTGAAAACCTGTATTTCCAAGAAAGTACTATAAATCCGATTAATTGTCCTCCTTATCCCCTAAATCTGAGAGTTCTCCATGGTTCTCCCTCCCTCCCTCTCTCTCGTATATGGTAAGTCTCCATGGTCTGTACAGCATGTCTTTTCCCTTTCTTAGTTCTGTTCTCTCTTCTGTTTCTACCACTTTGGACAATCTCATAACTTTCACTTGGATGTTTTCAGTACCATTCTAATTCATTTTTAAGTCATTGATCTCTCTGTTTTCCATTCATCCTTTAGGTTGCTATTGAGTTAAGTTTCTTTAAAATATATAGAATCGATTCTGTTACACACATACTTAAAAGTCACCTGTGGCCTCCTGTGACCTGCAGAATAAAAACTATCTCTTAGCATCTTTTCCAGCTCTACCTTGCCTTTCTGGACACATATTCCCCTCTACCCTTTTACTTAACATGTTCTGTTAACACAAAATAAATCATTCACTTTGTGCTTCTATGCTTTGGGACTTCTGGTAACATGGTGGACCCAGATGATATTAATGAACTCACCTCTCACAATGAACCCATGGAAATGCTGATTAAAATAGAACATTCATGTCAGGGACAGTGGCACGCACCTGTAATCCCAGCAGCTAGGGAGGCTGAGGCAGGAGGATCACAAGTTCAAAGCCAGCCTCTGCAACTTAATGAGGCCCTAAGCAGTTTAGCGAGACTCTGTCTCAAAAATAAAAAAACTAAAAAACAGCTGGGGATGTGGCTCAGTGGTTAAGCACCCCTGGGTTCCATCTCTGGTACCAAAAACAAACAAATAAAAAATAGACCACTCACGAAAATTCAAATACATGTTTCAAAAGAAAGAAAAGACATGAAAGTAGAAGGAGCATGGAAGGAAGGAAAAGGAATCTGAGAAAGGGAGGTTAAGACAGGGTAATAGGAAGGATGGCTATGATCACAGTAGATTATATGCATTATGACAATGTCACAAAGAAACCCATTATTCTGTACAATTACTGTGTACTAATAATTATAATTTAAAACCAAGAAAAGAGAGAGTAATAGCCACATTATAGAAGTGATATGGCTTGGTAAAGCCAGGATCACTGGCAGAGGATGCTACCCAGTGCCACACTCAGATAAGGACTGTAGAGGGTAAGAGCTGAGGTTCCAGTATTTGAACAGGGGAAAATATGTAGCCTTTGGCCTGTGCAAAAGGAAACTGGATCTAAAACACTGGATAAAGCCAACAGACTCTAGGATCTGGTCCATCTGTGAAAACAAGATTGCTAAAATATTGACCATTAGCCCAGAGAAAGCTGTGAGGAAGCCTTGCCATTGCATGGGGTCTGCTGGTGGGAGAATTCCAGTCAGAAGTCCAAATTTCGAGCCCATGCCAGAAGGGCATTAGGTCTAAATTTGCATTGCCTGGGTTGTAAAGAAACTCCAAAATTAAAATTGATGTAGGCTATTAAATCCACAGAGCCCAGGCAGAGGCAAATGAGAATCTATCCAGGGTGAACACGTCCACAGCTCAGTGCTCCTGGACATTTCCCAGCACAAATAATACCTCCAAAAGATGATTTTTTTCAATAAATAATTACACATCCCAGGAAAAAGAAATTCGCCATGAGTCAGAGAAAATGCAACAAATGAGAGAGTAGTTCATCAAAAATGAGAGTGAGAACAATCTGATAAAAAGAAAAGGATGCAACCCTCAGCAGGGCTTCCTGGGACTAGTCTTGGAATCCAAAAACTATCCAAAGACAACTGTTCTTTGTGAAATTGTCTCATGTAGGGGTATGTGCTACCTTGATGCAGCCTCCTGCTATACATTTTTAAATTCCCTGCTCTGTGAAGAGCATTTTCATCCATTTACTCAAAAATAATAACCATCATTTCCATTTGGAAATAATAACCAATACTTCCATTTCGATGTATTTTTCCATAAACCATCTAGAAGCGATGTAGCTTAGTGCTCATAAGATTGGGTTCTACAATTTAAATTCCTGAGTTTATACACTTACTGGCTGCATGACCTTAAACTCATCCTCTTTTTCAAGTTCTTCATCTGTAAAATGAGGACAGTAGTTTTTATTTAGCAGGATTGATGAAGAGATCTGATGAGATGGCACTCTAGAGCTCTCAGCCTAGGGCCAGGCACAGAAAAGTAGTAAATAAGTGTTATTCATTATTATTCATGTTAACACCTTGCACACATCCCAACAATAATCTTGTAAAAGGCATTATCACCACTCCATTCCATACCAGGAAACAGTTCAGGAAGCCATTTGCTTAAGGCAACACTGCTGTTACATGGGAAAGCTAGAGCATGCACCCAGATCATTCTGACTCCCATACTACAAGGTCGAGCTCTAGATGATGCTACCAAACCTGCTCATGAGCTCCTGATTCCCCAGTGATCACTCCCCTCCACAAAGGGTGTGTGTTATCTGCTAACTGCAGGATCCATCACTGATGGGCAATGATCTCTGTGTGTCTTATTGTAAAGTCATTAATCACTTGTGTTTATTTTGCCTCTAATATGGATCTGGATGTTGCAGGAAACAGGCTGGTCCAGAAGGAATATTCAGAGAGGAGGAGAACTCTAAACTTTATTTTACACACCCCGTAGGCCCAGAGGAGATCAGACTCCAAATTCAGAGCGCCCACCACCAGTTTTCCACATTTATAGGCCATCTAGTGTCATATATTTTCTAAACAACACATGGTTGTGTAATGCTTTCCCAGTTTCTAGCGATTTCTAGCCGGAAGCACATTTAGAGAAGCAGAGTGTGATAAGGGGAAGGACTGACTCCTCTTAGAGAAATCTCTAGCCTTGAGCCCACAGTGGGCAGAGGCATTTACACTTCAAAGGAGTAGTTAGAGTCCTTGAGGAAGTCATTTCCAACCCAAAAGGGAGGAGTGGATGGTGTTAATCTGGTTCAAAGATGGGCTGACCGGAAAGGGGAGGGGAACAAGGGAAGGCTCCCTTTCCCAGGCACTAATCTTTCTTCCGGACAGTGTTCTTACTTCTAGGCCCAGGTTCGTCACCCATTAAGTGCTATGTAAAATGTGAGATGACCACACTGAATATTGACAATTGCAATTGAGTGAGACATTCGGACAGTACCTACCCTAAGTGTGTGTGTGTGTGTGTGTGTGTGTGTCTGAAATGGTAAAAAGTGCAGTGAAGACTATGCAAGGACATGGTAGAAGAGTAACAAGTGGAACCTGCTTTAGCAGGGCACTGTGGGAAGCCATCTACTAGAAGATAACATTTCAGTTGATATATATACGCACTATATATATGGGAAGGCGGGCACTGGGGACGGAACTCAGGGGCACTCGAACACTGAGCCGCATCCCCAGCCCTATTTTGTATTTTATTTAGAGACAGGGTCTCACTGAGTTGCTTAGTTCCTCGCTGTTGCTGAGGCTGGCTTTGAATTCATGATCCTCCTGCCTCAGCCTCCTGAGCCACTGGGATTACAGATGTGGGCCACTGCGCCCAGCAAGTGGAGATATATTTTTGACAGAAAATGAAGACCATCATTGATGGGTTGCAGAGATTCTGGTATAAGAGGTTCACTGGTTGGAGGTTACACATGGTCAGTGGATTGGCTTCCTATGAGCTCTGTATTCATCCCAACCAGTGAGCCATGATCAGGGACAGGCACTAGAGGCAGAGTCAGGGCTAATCCTGGAGGGGCTATGGAAGATAAAATTGTATGAAAATGTCCATTACATTCCCCCTCTCCCATCTCATCTCCCCACTATAGAGTGAGCTCCTTCATGACATAGATTTTTCTCTTGTCTAATTTGCACTCCCACATCAATTAACAGTACTCATTACATAGTACATGCTCAATAAACACATTTTCCATTAAACTAAAGTTTCTTGGGACTAGATCAATGTCATATAAAATTGAAAGTCTGTCTCTTCTTCTCTCCCTATGTCTTTTTGTTGTTCCCTTTCTGTCTCCATGTTCCTCTTTTCCACATAACTAGCATTTTTTTTACTTGCTGTCAGACTTTACCATTCAGAGATGACCAAAACAAAAGGAAAAAATGGTACAAAGAGAAAATCAGCAGTTCTGTTCAATAATAGCCAATTGTTTCCCTGACAGCATCCAGACAAATCGTCGAAATCACAAATGCATTTGTGACCCTCATTCTGGAAGGGCTGCTCTAATCTTAGGGACTGGAATTGAACTTCAAAAATGGGCATCAAGGTCTTTTGGGGCCCCTCAATTTGCTGTTCCAACACCCCAGTGGCTGAACTGCTACCATCCTTTTTCATTCGCTTAATAAAAATAACAAGAAAAACCATCATAGCCAAATTTTTCTCTCAAATGCCAATGTAGAGAGCAATCATTCCCAAACTCCAAGGTAGTAAAAAGGCTACTTTGAACAATGCTTTATTTTTGCCTCATTTATTTCTCAATTTTTATCCCCAGATTAGATATATGCCTATAGGAGAGGGGACAATACGTCGAGCCGCAGAGTAGTTTGAAGCTGTAAAGCAGATTAAGCAAAGAATTATGTATAATCGCCACTGAATCCGTATGTCCATCATTCTCTTCTCATGTCTTTGTGCAAGAAAGTCAAAAGGTAGCCTACATTTAAAATGAAAAAATCCCAGCATGACTGGAGACATGTCCCGGGAGTCCCTTTTAGGTAACAGTAGATCATGAAGTAGCCGTCATTGGGTAAAATAAAATGCAGGCAAAAACCAACTGAAATGCTATGGAGACTTAAAGGTATTATGTGTTGGCTTTACACTATGATTGCTTTCAGGTTTTCATTAGACAAAATGTTCAAAAATGTGAAAATTTCTTAACATTCCACGTATAAGCACTAAAACACTTCTGAGTGCAAGAGACAGATGTTTTCAAAAGATGATATATATATATATAAAATATTTTTCATTAAGAATAGTTTATAGAACCAAATTTGGAGGACTTACATGACTAACCAACTAAATACTTCTCGTATAAATGGTGCATGTTAATTGCCTGAATAATAGTAACATATTTCAATGGGCATATTCTTTCATGAGTGACTGCTTCAACAAGTCACGTATGCTTTTCTTTTAAAGAAAAACTCTCAGCTGGGCACAGTGGCCCACACCTGTAATCCCAGCACTTAGGGAGGCTGAGACAGGAGAATCACGAGTTCAAAGCCAGCCTCAGGAACCGCAAGGCACTAAGCAACTCAGGGAGACCCTGTCTCTACATAAAACAGAAAATAGGGCTGGGGATGTGGCTCAGTGGTCAAGTACGCCTGAGCTCAATCCTCGATACCAAAAAACAAAAAAACACAAAAAAAGAAAAACTCTCACAGACACACAATACAAACTTAAATTTATTTTATTACAATGTCATTTAATATGTACATATGAAAAATATGAAGAAAATAAGAGGAAACATGATTTCTTTTCTTATACAATATAAAATCACATCAATTTCAAATGGCAAATAACACTTTGTGAAACCAAATAATATTTTTCAGATTTAACAGAGAAATATATTTTAGGTCCAAATCCCCATTCATTGTATCTAAAATTTACCTTCAGTGACATTCATGTGGAGGATGACTTTCACATAAATGTTTTCCAAAAAGACTTAGTAATAACCTTGGATCTTTCTGTTTTATTTCAAGATAATCAGATCTCACATTTACACAAATCAACAAATAAGAAAGTCATTTCTCTAGATAATTCTATGAAGCTATCTTATTTTCTTAAATAAATGATTAAATGTGTGGTATTGTTGAAATATGAATCAAAATTGGTATCTGATCCAATTACAGCAGGAACCAGGAAAAGAAATTGTGCGTGCGTGTGTGTGTGTTTGTGTGTGTATGTGTGTGTGTATATACTGCTATGCTTACCTGCTAATAAATTGTTGCGGAATTGTGTGAACAAAGGTGATATCTCCACAATACATTCACACCAAATCATAATGGATCCCTAATTTCTATGGCACAGATGCTTCTGAACTTTGCACACCTATATTGAAACACTCCACATTTTAGCCCCTTGTCCACTGTTTTTCTGCATTTGAACTAACATGGAAAGCCTCCGTGCATATGGTGTGTTAAGATACCAACATTTGTATGCTAAAAAATCCTAAGTAAGCACAGAAGCACCAGGACCATTTGAGATGCAATTCACCTAGAATTTTACATCAATTTGTAGATTATAATCCAAATGGAACACTAAATTTAAAACATCTCATACATAACTCTCTCCAAAATACATATACATGTGCATGCACACACACACCTGTTAGGTGTTCACTAGCCCTTTAAAACAATGATAATCAACATTTCTTACCTTTTAACACATAAACAGGATACTTCAAGGAATATTCCAGGACTATGCCAATTTGGGGTGGCTATTTATAACTCCACTAATTTCTCTCCCATTTTTTTTTAAAAAGCAAATTAGAATGCAAGTCACATGAATTCACATAGCCCAAAATATGATCTAATTTACTTACAAAGTAAGGCATTAGGTAAATTAAATATTAGAACTATAATTAATAAATTATTTGTTGTGTATTTTAGAATACTGGGAATATAATGGATTTCACTATAGTCACAATCGAGCATCAAACAAAATTCAGGAGAGAGCTGGAGGGAGGGAGGTGATCCACTAGTAATGAGATATAAATTTTATTTCAGATGCACCCAGTCATTTCAATATCATAGACAAGAGTTTAAATTTAAAAATAAGCCGGGCGCGGTGGCTCAAGCCTGTAATTCCAGCACTTAGGGAGGCTGAGACAGGGGAATCGCTAGTTCAAAGCCAGCCTCAGCAATGGAGAGGTGCTAAGCAATTCAATGAGACCCTGTCTCTACATAAAACACAGAATAGGGCTGGGGATGTGGCTCAGTGGTCGGGTGCCCCTGAGTTCAATCCCCGGTACCAAAAAAAAAAAAAATTTAAATAAAATACTCATGGTATTGTTTCAGATTCTCCATGCCCTCGAACAATATGAACAATATAAGCTCACTGTTCAATTGGTCTCTTTAGAATAAATTTCCAATACCTTCTTGACCCTACACATGTTTTTAAATAAACAAACAAACAAACCAGCCCACTCAGTTCTAAAAGAGCTGACTAATGCTAAATTTACAAGTTAGGCACCACATGATACATATCCAAACAATTAATTATTCCTCTTAACAAAAGTGCTTCTCTATTTAATTTATAGAAACAGATTACTTTGGGATTTTTTGTTTGCTAATTTGCACCCTTAAGAATCATTCTTATAATTAGATTCCCATCAGGAGAGTTGCCAGGAGAATTGAGAGCATATAGATGGGAATTGGAGATATATGGTATATATCACTAGCCATATGACCTTGGACTAAATTTACTGCTTTGCTATGCCTGAGTTTACTCCTTCTTAAAATGAGCATTAAGCTACTTAATCACAATATGTAAGGGTTATGAATTAAATGAGACAATACAATGTAAACCATTTTATATACTTCCTGGCATGTTTTTAGTGTTCAGATTACTAATACTATTAATATGACTTATCTTATTAATAGTATTAACTAATAGTGCTGCTATTGATCATATAAATATTCAAATTTAGTTAAATCAAGCCTCTTATATATTAACATGTATATTTCACTATTAGTGAAAAGTCTAAAACCAGATGGTTTTATAATATATAATTACAATTAATAGCACCATTTGCTGAGAACTATGTACCAGATAGTATATGAAGTTATTTGTATTGTATTATCTCATTTAGTTCCTGTAAGATACCTTACACGGTGTGATTAAGTAGCATGATGCTCATTTTATTAGCTAATAAGTATTACTCAGGTTTAATATTGTTTTAAGAAACAAAACTTGGTCATTCGTAAGATCACAACAAGTACCATTATTACCATTTTACAAATGAAAGTACTGAAATTCAGGGATCATATCACTTGCCCCAGAATCACACGAATAAAAAGTGGCAAAATCTTAATAAAATCTGAAGTCAATCTGACTCCAAAACACATGCTCTTTCCCTCCTATCTTGAATTTCCCACACAGCAGGGAAACAGCAGGCCCTATGCTGAGTGTTGAGTGGTTTCAGCAAGGTGACAGAATTCAATAGCCCAGAGATTCCTGTCTGCCATCAGGGAGTCCACATTTCCATCTACCAGACACTGGCTGAGGCCCTGGGGAGAGTCATATAATGTTCCTGTGCCTCTGCTCCTTCATCTGTTAACCAGAGATCATGTAGTATCCATCTCGTGCTAGGCGAGAGGATTCAATGGCATAAGCCAGGCAAAAAGCTTAAAGCAGTACTTTGCATCAGTGATGACTAGTACCATTATAATCACTTGGTAGAACCAATAGAACAAAGGCACTCTAGCATTCTAAACAGGCAACTGAATACTTAAGTCATCTCCTATGGTTTAAGAAAGCAAGTGCAGACAGCAGCCTTTCTGGAAAGTCTCTTGCAGCCTGAATGACATCTCAAGCTTCCTCTTGCTGCACAATTACCAATGGCATAAAGAGGATGGCGTTGCTAGCAACTTGTGTGCTTGCACCGACTAGAATTGAGAATTTGTCCCAAGTTTTCAGCAGGAGGTTCAAGGACATAAATTCTCTGTAATGAAGGCTAGTCCTTCTCCAAGAAAGACACATTCAGAACCAGGAGAAACAAACACAGGAAAAGAGAGGCCTTTGCCCTGTGGAGCTTCATCAAATCTATGGATAACAAATACAAGCCCGAGCCATTCCTAGCACATGCACAGTTCCTCTTTATCAAAGCCTGAAAGCGTGCCAACACTCCAGAGGAGAATGCAAACTTCAGGTTATTCTCTTAAAAGAGTTTAGGTGTGGAATGCCTGAGTACTGAGGATGGGAGGCTGTGTGTACAAGTACACCAGTCATGGAAAATTCCTGCCATTCTAAAGCTGGCCAGGAGTGTGGATAAGACCTAAGATGGGTTTTTTCCTACCCAGAGGCCACTTTTATTGCTTCAGCTCCCATAGCTTTATGAGTTCTCAAATTAGAGACTCTTAAAACAGAAGCTTCTATTCTGGCAAAGATTCATGAATATTCCTTTTAAGTTCAGGGTCTCATACCTCAGGTAGCTATACATAATGTTTTAATTCTGGCTTGTATAAAATATTTTTAAAGGCACATTCTTTATACTTGTATCATGTATAATATAATTACAGTCTACAGGGTTCTTTTGGACACCAGCTACAGAACGTTGTCTTAATCGTCCTTAAGCTCATAGCCCTTTATTAGTACTGGTCTGCACAAGGCACTACCTTCCTTTATTTCACTCCCTTTCAATTCTCTAACCCACTCACATTCCTCTCTCCCTCCTTAGGCAACTATTGTGGTATCTTTGATATCTATCTGTTTGCACGTGTCCTTGAAATATGAATATCATTCTCCCCTTTTTGGCACATATTTTATAAAATAGTATATATTCAAGTCTGAATATTTCCCATTTGACCATAAGCAGCATGTTTTTAAGGTTAGTCTGCTTTAAGAACGTCTAATCCTTTGATTCTCATTGCCCTGTAGAACTTACTTGGAGAGTATTTCCACCATGTTTTTCCTGTTCTCTCTTCCCATGAAAGACTGTCCAACCACTGCAGGCAGCACCCTCCAACGTACACTTATGACTGGCCAATGTAGGACACTTTTAAGAGGGAATAGCCTTAACATTACTAGGCCTGCTCAGGAAACTTAAGTCACATGGTAACCTACTAAAGGACCCCTGCTCCTTCATCCACATCAAAGAGCAGTAGTGGCCCATTAATCTAATGTAACTACTACCAAGTCTCTCCCCAGAAGACAATACTGGTCTATACTACATCAGACAGGCAATGTCTCCATTTTATTTTATTTTTATTGTAATGTTGGTCTCCAGATATGTAATGATAAACTTTTTCAGAGATGGAATGCAGATTTGGATGAAATATGTACAATTTTTTCTGTACAGATCTTTTTTTTGAATTTTAAAGTTTATTTCGACTTTCATTTTCAATTTTCACTGTTAAATTTGCATTCATATCACAATATATCATATATCAGATTCATCTTTTTTCTCATATTTTCATAATATATTTTATTTTTTAAGTTTATTTATTCTAATTAGGTATACATGACAGCAGAATGCATTTTGAGTCATTGTACACAAATGGAACACGCCTCTTCATTTCTCTAGTTGTACACGATGTAGAGTCGCACCATATGTGCAGTCATACACGTACCTAGGGCAATGACGTCCATCTCATTCCACCATCTTTCCTGCCCCCATGTCCTCCTCCCCTTTTCTCACTCCCCTTTGACCAAAGTTCCTCCACTCTTCCCATGTCCCCTCCTCCATCATTGATCAGCATTTACTTATCAGAGAGAACAATCAGCCTTTGGTTTTTGGAATTGGCTTACTTCACTTAGCATGATAATGCCATAATTTTATTCTCTTTTAATGCTGAGTAATATTCCATTGTGTATATACACTACAGTTTCTTTTCCATTCATCTATTGAATGGCATCTAGGTTGGTTCCACAGTTTAGCTATTGTGAATTGAGCTGCTATAAACATTGAAGTGCCTGCATCACTGTAGTATGCTATTTTTAAGTCCTTTGGGTACAGACCGAGGAATGGGATAGCTGGGTCAAATGGTGATTCCATCCCAAGTTTTCTAGGTAATTAAGATATTTTTTAATTTATGAATTAAAATGATTTCTTAAATCTGTCTTGAGAAACCAACCCAAATACTTAAATAATATCAAAGTCATTAAAAAAATGGACCAGTCTAAGATACATCCAGGAACCACATGGATTTTGAGAGCCATTTATACATTTCTCTGTACAATTAAGGGTAAATTGGTAAATTTTTACATGTGAGCATTTCCAAATCTTTTCTTCATAAAGAGACACTTGATGACACACACACTTGGTATTCCCAGTCTGTCCCTACAAGCTGTAAGATCGCCTCTTTATCTCCCACTGACCCTAAACTGAAAGTATGATAGAAGACTAGCTCTGAGAACTATTACTTATGTTGGTGCATAAGCACACTCCACCTAAGCCATCTGTGTAAGGAAAGCTTCCAAACTGCTGGAGCTCATTCCTGTTAATGCCCAAACTTCATCTTAATTCTAACCATATTTCCACATTGATTAAAAGACACAGCCAAGTATAAAATAAGACTTTAGAATATGTTCCCTGTACTCACCCTACTCAAACTTCTCTATTTTTTATGACTTCCTGGATAAGGACTGTTTTCACTGTTTATTGCATGACAACTATGAAATTTGGACTTTTCATATACAGGCATACCTAGGAGATATTGTGAGTTCAGTTCCAGACCGCCACAATAAAGGGAATATCATAAGAAAGCAAACAGCAATAAAGCAAGTCACAAGACTTTTTGGCTTCCAAGTGCATATAGAAGTTGTGTTTACACTATACTGTAGTGTATTAAATGTGCAATGGCATTATATCTTAAAAAATGTGTACACCTTAATTTTAAAATACTTATTACAAAGTGCCAAAGGTCATCTGAGCCTTCCGCAAGTCATAACCCTTTTGCTGGTGGAGGAGGGTCTTACCTCAGTGTTGATGGCTACTGGTTAACCAGAGTGGTGGTGGTTGCAAGTTGGGGTGGCTATAGCAATTAAAATAAGACAACAATGAAGTTTGCCACATCAACTGACTCTTCCATGAAAGATTTCTTGGTAGGATGTGATGCTGTTTGACAGCATTTTACCCAAGCTCTAGCTCCCAAGTCTGGAGTTGCCCCCCTCTTACCCTGCTACTATTGGATCAACTTAACTCACATAATATTCTGAATCCTTTGCTGTTATTGCAACAACATGACAGCATCTTCATCAGGAGACTCCCTCTCAATAAATCATCCACAAGAAGCAACTCCCCATCAGATAGTTTTATCATGAAATTGCAGCACTTCAGTCACCTCTTCAGAGTCCATGTATAATTCTTGTTTTCTTGCTCTTTCCACATCTGCATTTACTTCTGACACTGCACTCTTAAACACCTCAAAGTCAGCCATGAGGGTTGAAGTCATCTTCTTCCAAATTCCTGTTAATGTGGATATTTTTACCTCCTCCAGGACTCACAAATGCTCTTGATGGCATCTAGCATGTGAATCCTTTCCAGAATGTTTTTGATTTACTTTGCCCAGATCCATTGGAGGAATCACTTTGGCAGCTATCACGTTACTAAACAGATTTCTGAAATCATAAGACTTGAAAGTCAAAAGCACTCTGTGATCCATGGCTGCAGATAATACATTAGTGAGCATGAAAACAACATTAACGTGGTACATCTCCATTGGAGCTCATGGATGACCAGGTGCATTGTCAATGAGTTGTAATAATGTGAAAGGAATCTTTCTTTTTTCCCAGGGCAGTAGATCTCAACAGTGTTCTTAAAATATTCAGTAAATCATGTTGTAAGCAGATGTGCTAGTATGTAGCCTTAGTTGTTCCATACATAAAGCATGGACAGGCAGAGTAAATTCAGCATAGTTCTTAAGCACTCTAGGATTTTCAGAATTTAAATGAATATTAGCTTCAACTTAAAGTCACCAGCTGCATTAACCCTTTGCTAGAGAGTCAACCTGTCTTTTGAAGCTTTGGAGCCAAGCATTGACTTCTCCTCTCTAGCTATGAAAGTTCTGCATCTTCTTCCAATAGAAGGCTGCCTTATCTACATTGAAAATCTGTTTGAAGAAGCCACCTTCACTGATTATCTCTGCTGGGTCCTCAAGTTGACTCAGCAGCTTCTCCCTCAGCACTTGCAGCTCCCCCTTGCATATCTGTGTTACAGGGACAGCTTCTTTCCTCAAACATCAGGCAACAACTCTGCAGCATTAAACTCTTCTGCAATTTTCTCACCTCTCTCAGCCTTTATGGAATTGAAGAATTAAGGCTTTGCTCTGGATTGGGCTTCAGTTTAAGGAAATGATGTGGCTGATTTGATCTTCTATCTGTATGAGCACTAGGTCTGTTTTGCTTTGTTATCATGCATGCATTCGCTGTAGCAGCACTTCAAGAAAGTTCCTTCAAGAACTTTCTTCTGCATTACAACTTGGCTCACCATTTGGCACCAGAGGCCTAGCTTTAGGCCCAACTTGGGCTTTCAACATGCCTTCCTCACGAAGCTTGATCATTTCTAAATTTCCATTTAAAGTGAAAGATGTATAACTCTTCCCTACTCCTGATCACTGTGGGGTTATTCATTGGCTCAATTTTAATCTTGTTGTGTCTTGGGGAATAGAGAGGCCTGCAGAGAGGGAGGGAAATGAGGCTGGCTGTGTGAGCAGTCATAACACACTTAACATTTGTTGATTAAGTTCACTGTCTTGTATGAGTGTGGTCTTTAGCACACCCTCCCCAAACATGGTAACCATAACATCTAAAATCACGGATCACAGGCCACCATAACAGATATAATAATAATGAAAAAAATTCAAAATATTGTGAGAATTATCAAGCTGTGGCACAGACACAAAGTGAGTACGTGCTGTTGGGAAAATGGAGCCCGTGAACTTGCTCTGAAAGGGCAAGAAAAAGAGGTGTACCCGTACTCTCCTCTGTCTTGTTATTCTTTCTACTTCATTAAGCTCAGCTTCTTTGTTTCTTCTCAATATCTTTTGACTGGTTTTATGGCTCCTTTTTCTAATTTCTAAAACTATATATCAAGTTCCTTTCATTTTAGTGCCTTTCTTTACTAACGAAGGCATTCAATTCTATGTTGCCCTCTATAGCTTGGAGAGCAAACGGATTTTAATATGAAGTGATATTTGTGTGTCAAGCTAGATTTTGAGTTTCTATTCCTTTTTTTTTTTTTTTTGATTCCAGAGTTAATTATGGGAATAATGCTTTCTTTCTATTCTTTTGTTTTTTTTAATGCAGTTTCACTACGTTGCCCAGGCTGACCTCAAACTCATGATCCACCTGCTTTAGTCTCCCAAGTACCTGGGATTACAGGTGTGCAACTTCATGCCCAATTGGAAATATTTCCTCATTTTCAAGGAGGTAGTACTCTTTGTTTGTCTTATTATTTCTCAATAATAGGATCAAAAATTGGGCTGTCCGTATTTTGACTTTAAATCTGTTAAGATCTTTGTAACCAAGGACACAATTTTTGTAAATGTTCCATGAAAATAAAAATGAGATAATCCCTGTGTAGATTTAAAATATAAGTATTAAAGATAGATTTGTACCCCCTCAAAATTCATAGTTGAAACCTTAAACCCCAGTGTGACTATACACTTGAAGATAAAATCTTTAAGGAGGTAATTAAGATCAAGTGAGATCATAAGGGTGGGGATCTAATCCACTAGCAAAAAGGAAATCATCCACACACCAAAGAGAGAGGCTCCCAGAGAAACCAAACATTCTGAGACCAGGATATTGGATCTCCAGACTCCAGAACTGAACGAAAAGAAATTTTTGTTGTTGGAGACACCCAATCTATAGTATCTGACAGGGAGATTGGGGAAAAGGATAAAATAAAACTTACAGGTTATATTATATCAATTTTATATGCTGTTGCTTACTCTGAGGCTATTAAATTCAGCCCATTTGGATGATGTGTATGAAAATTTCCCATTATAATTGTATATTTATTGCATTTTCCTTGTATTTCTAACAGTTTGTGCTTTATTTATTTAAATGTTCTAATGTTTAGTGCATACAGGTTTGTAATTTACTCATAAATTTTGCCTCTCATAATTGCATAATATCTCTATTTATCCCGTTAATGTTTTTATTTTGTTTAGTGTTTTTAACTTTAGCTGTATTAATTATGGTCTTATGTTAATATTGCCACAATGGCTTTCTATTTGCATTTCCCTTTATCCAACTTTCATTTTTAAACATCTTTTTCTATTACTGTGCTTTAAGTGGTTCTTGTAAACAATATTCTGTTGGATTTCAGTTTTTGACCTGATACAATTCTCTTTATGATTTGAAAGAATTCAGCCTTTTTACATTTCATTTGCTAGGTTTTATTTTTCTAGATTGTTTAGTATTTATTTTGTATTACTTCCCTTTCCTTTCTCTGGTTTTGGGCTGTTTTAACAAGAATGGTGTGTAATTGTTTTCTTACCTTTTACTTGGACAGTCTGCTGAACCCTTTATTTCTACTGTGACAACTTTCCTTCCTGAAATATGACAATCATGTCACCATGAATTGTTCCCTATCCCAGTTGCTTCTCACTCTAAGGCAATTGGACTAGACCTTTAGAATCTTTTGACCTCTGTACTCTTCCAACCAGATGGAATCTTTAGATTTATTTTGTTTCATGCTTCCTTACCATACCCCACAAATACATTCTTAGGCTTTGCTTAGATGACTTGGCATTGAACTTCTAGACCACTATTGGTTGCATTGAACCATCTTTCTCCCATTTCAACATTTCTTAGCTTTGTACTTGTATTCTCTTTTCAAGGATCTTGTTATATTAAATTGGACTATATAGGCTACAAGTTTCATGGACTACCACTTGCCTCCTCCTCATCCCTACATTGAAGGTTCTCTTCTTATTTGTAGTCTGGGTCGTGTTCTTCTTCTAGTTCTTTCCTCACATACAGCCACTGGATGACACATTTTTTAAAACCCTTCTATATGTTAATAGAATTCTCTCAAGCTGGAATGAATCCCACCCTTGTGTATTAGCCTTTTTCCTTCAGGAGTCTCATGTTTTTGAGCTTCCTATGTGTTAATGAGAAGTCTGATTCTTTCTTAAGAAATCATTTGTTCTTTCTGCCTGAAAGACTAGAAAATATTCCCTTTATCTTTTTTTAAAATTGACTGACACATATGTGACACATAAATATGAGGTACATAAATATGTTTTGATTCATGTATATGAGTTACTCATGTAACTAGCACAACTATTACTTTTAAAATGTCATAATTTCTTTATAGTGAGTGCATTCAAATTCCTCTCCACTATTTGGAGATATATAATGTGTTATTACTAATTATACTCCCTGCTGTGCCATAAAACACCAGAACTTATTCTTCCTATTAACCTATAACTGTACCTGTTAGATTCAGGAATAGTTTCAAGATATAGAATGCCAGTTTTTCTTTAACTCTGTGAGCTACTTGGATCTGCAGAATCCATTTTTTTTTTAATTTTTTTCCAAACCTTTATTTTATTTATTTATGTATTTTGTATGTGGTGCTGAGGATCGAACCCAGTGCCTCACGCATGCAAGGCAGGTGCTCTACCACTGAGCCACAACCCCAGCCCCAGAATCCATTTTTTGTTAGATCAAGAAATTTTTAATCTAATTTTTTTCTCCCTTGTATCTGTTTGTTTTTGTTTGTTTGTTTGCTCTCTTTCCGGAGGCCTATAATTTGCTTGTTAGAAAACACAAATGTATCAACCAAATCTACTATGGTTTCTGTCATGATTCCCATTTTTTTTATTTTACTCTATGATTAAGATTGTTTCTTCCACTTTATCTTTCCAGCCTCAAATTTGTCAATTTTTCTTTCAATTTATCTAACAGATTTTTGATTGACAAATAGGTTTGTTTTCCTTAGACCAAATGTATTTTCCTTAGATCAATTATTTTTATTATTTAAATGTATTTTTAACTGATAAATAAAAACATGAAAATTGTACCTATTAGTAGGATAGCATGTGATATTTCATATGTGTATGCATTGTGTAATGTTTAAATCAGGTTAAACATGTGCATCTCCTCAAATACTTATCATTTCTTTATGCTGAACTTACAAAATCCTTTCTATTAGCTTTAAAAATGCACAGTACATAATTGTTGTCTATAATACAGATAGACTCCTTGAGAAGGTGTTTGGCCTAAAGATGCTTGAAGAAGACAAGGGGGTGTGAGGGAGAGAAAACCTGAAAAATGGGGCTCCCTGGGAAGAACTGGCAAAAACCCTGTGGTTAAAGAATGTCCACTGTGTCCCAATAATAACAAAGCCTGGGGGAAATTGGGAGATGAAGAGAATAAACCAGTGGGAAGGGAATAGACTCCATAGGGCCTTGTAGCTATTTAAGTCCTTTGGCATTCACTGATTGACACAGGGAACAACTGCAAGAATTTGAGTAGAAGAGTCACATCTGACCATGTCTGAAAGAATCACTGCCCTGTAGAAAATCAACCAAGGAGGACAAGGATCTAACAGCTTGAAAACTATTGCAGTAGTATAGATGAGAAATGGTGGTAGTTCACATCAGGATGATAGGGCTTGGGGTGTAGCTCAGTGGTAGGGCATGTGCTTAGCATGTGTGAGGCCCTGGGTTCAATCCCAAGCCACGAAAGAGATCACAGCAATAACAGAAGAGGTGATGAAATGTGTTCATATTTTAGACATATGTTGCTGGTAGGGCCTACATAATTTTCTACAGGATTGGATGTGAGGTACGAGATTGAAGAACCAAGAATGGCTGCAAAGTTTTAGACCTAAATAAACCTTAAAGAATGGGGTTACTGAGAAGCTGGAAGGATGAAAAGGAGAGATCAGGAGAGGATGGTCCAAGCTCAGGTTTTGACATAACAATAGGATGCCTATTAAACACCCAGGTGGAAACAGGGTCGAGTTTCCTCTAGAGATCAGAGAACAGGTCTGTGCTGGAGATACAAACACGGAGTTGCTGGCTCTTTTCCTCCCTGGCTGCCTGCGGATCAGCTACCACCATGAACAACACTGGAACTATCCAGACCAGGAAGTTTATGACCAACCTACTACTTCAAAGGAAACAAAAGGTCATTAGTGGTCTTTACCCTGGGAAGGCAGCATGACTAAGACAGAAATAGGGGGGGAAACTAGTCAAAATGTACAACACTGCACTGGACATTGCCTTTGTATACAGAACCCAATTTGATTGCAACAAGACAACCGGCTTTAGCATGATATATGCAAAGAAATGGATCATGCAAAGAATATGAACCCAGACATGGACAGTATGAAAAGAAAAGACCACAAGTAAACAGTGAAAGGAAGACATGAACAGAATGAGGGAAGTCCAAGGGACCACAGAGACTAGTGCTGTTGCTGGTGCTGGCAAAGTGAGCTGCAGATTGGACCATAGCAGGAAGAGTACAAACTCTGCAAAGTTTGGTCTACAGTGATTGTGCAGATTAATCCTCACCAGAAGATTAATCAACTGCAAAAAACATTTTTTTAATGGACCAATGGAATGTAGAGGGCATTTAAAGTTCTGAGACTATGAGATGGTCAGGATTCATCATAACTGGATGTTAACAGAAGAAAGGTCCAGCACTGAGCTCTTGAGCACACCAGTAGTCCCAGCACTTGGAAATGTGAGGAGGGAAGATAGTTTCTGCCCAGGAACTCAAGACCAGCCTAGGAAACATTGTGAGACCCTATCTCAGAGAGAGAGAGAGAGAGATGAAAATTATTTTTGAAAATTCTCTAAAGTAGAGGAAAGAAATGGGGCAGAAGCTGGCAAGGGAGTGAGATAAAGAGAACAAACGAATGTTTCAGATGGTAGAAATAACAATATGTTTGTATGTTGGATGGAATAATTCAGTAGAAAATGAAAAATGTATGATGTAAGAGAGGGAAGAATCTGTGGACCCAGGTCCTTGAGTAGTTAAGAAGGAAAACAATCTATAGCACAAGTGAAGAAATTGACTTCAGAGGGGAGCATAAATTGTCATCTAGGATTCAACAAAGCAGGAAGGACAGCAGAACACATGGGCACAGACAGTGGTAGTTGACTAATGTGGTGGTTGGGATGCATGGAAGTTTTCTTAGAACTTCTTTTATTTTCTCTATAAAGTTTGGAACAAGACACTAAGTCAACAGTATTTGTTGATAGGGTATGAGGCACAGAAAAAGGACAGAGTGAAGTATGACTCCAAGTTTGTTGGTGGGAACAAGGGAAAATGGTGTTACCATGAATACTAGTGCTGGAGTGGATGCCTATTGGCCCATAAGAGGCATAAATTTCCTTTGTGAAATTATTAAATTTCTATGAGACAGTTGTTAAACATGTTCATTGTTCAAAATCAAGTTTCACAAACTTTCAAATAATTTATTTTAAAAAGAAATATAATAAACACTCAACACTGTTTAGTTGACAGTGTTTACCATATTGATATTCTTAAAGCTATTTACTCCATTGTCTGTATGCTACAAATTCTATATAATGGTATATGACTGTGCAGCTCTTCCCAACTGTGTGCTCAGTGACTTTACAGTAGTAATGTGAAATCAGCCATGGTAAGAGAATTTACACCATAGAAATTGGAAAACACTAAAAATCAGAGCTTGGTTTGTTATTTTGTTGCTTACCTAGATTTCAGCGATAGAGGAAAATGTTAATATTTTTGATAAAACTTAAAATATGTGTCATGTCTGTCCCATTGTTTAAACACAAACAACTGAAGAAATATTCTTCCAGTATTCAAAATCTTCATCTTATTTAGCCAAGAAGTCATTGCGCCACTGACAAATGAGTAAAACTCCAACACACACCTTCATTATTTCACTTTCATCTTGTTAAAGTAAATAAAAATAGCAACAAACATTCATATGGGAACTATGCTTGTTCACCAGGTACAACCTTAAGTAGTCAACAAATTTACAAGAGTTTTGTCAAGGATCAATGAAAGCATTGTGAGAATCAGTCAGTATGGTAAAATGTGTAACAAATATGTGTTATTTTTTCCAGAAAGCTGGTTGTTAAACATTTAGCAGCTCACCATTGCCTTTACTAACCTGGGAAAAACTGACAGAGGAGCCAGTCTGTGTCAGATTTCCACTAGTACTACATGTTCTTTCTCTACCTAGTGACTGCTACATATCTCTGAGTGATTGCTAATTTCCTTCACTCACTTTCAGAACAGCCATAAACCCAAGAGTGCCAATGGAAAGAACAGAGGAGCACCAGCCAATGTCCTCAGTTCCCCTTGTGTCCACTGAATGCCACACAATTCCATGTCCCCCAGAAGTTCCCCTGTACTACCAGGACAGGGAAAACTCAAGGATAATGGTGGCCTGGAGGAAAAGCCCTCTGCTACACCAGTGTCACCTGACTTTCAGAAGAGTGTGGAATTGTGGGGCTGTGTGCATTCATCTACCTTCATTATTCCATTTGGAGGACTATGTGGGAAATGTAAGGATTGCTGGGCTCAGGAGCAGCAGAATTATGACCAGTGCCCTCACTGACATCAAGCAAATCACTAAATATTAACTGAGGAGTCTGCTTTACATGGACTTTAAATTTTTTCTAACTCCAAATTTCTCTTCAGATTTACTCAGTAAACAAGAAGCATCAGGAGATAGTAGCCAAGTTACTACTAACTACAAAAAGCTATGGGTGACTCCCTAAGAATGGATTATACTCTTTAAATCCTCTGTTTCAGTCAATGTTTTTCACCACTGTGACCAAAAGAATTGACAAGAACAATTCTAGAGAAGGAAAAGTTTATTTGGCACTCACAGTTTCAGAGGTCTCAGTCCATAGAGAGCAGATCTCATTGCTCTGGGCCCAAGGTGAAGCAGAACATCATGGGGGAAAAGTATAGAGGAGGAAAGCAGCTCAGAACTGGGCAATCAGAAAGTAGAGAGCTCTGCTCACCAGGTACAAAATATAAACCCCAAAAGCATGTGCCCAGTGACTTACCTCCTCTAGCTACACCCTACCTGCCTAGAGTGATAGCCCAGTCAATCCATTTAGTGGGTAAATGCACTGATTAGATTGAGACTCTCAAAACCCAATCATTTCACATCTGAACTTCCTTGCATTGTCTCACACATGAGCTTTTGGGGAGTACCTCGTATCTAAACCATAGCACCCTCTGACATATATTATTCTCTCAATGAAATGCTCAATTTATAGGGAAAAAATCAATTAGCAGTAGAAAAAGTTTGGAAAAAAATAATTTACCATATGATCCTGGATATTGAGACACTGAGGTTTCTTAGTGTCACATACCTTACTTCAAGTATACCCAAGATAGTTTCAGTAATTACTTTCCCATCCCTACCATAAATATAGCAATGGACATCCTGTTTGTGTCAGAAACTATTAGGGCCCACTAAATATTCACATGTCCCTTTTCATTTTCTAGCTTCCGTTGTCAGGTTGCCAGGTGACAGGGTTCTGGATAATAACACGTTGGCAGAAGTGATGAAAGTTGACTCCAGGCCTGGCCCTTAGAAACCTCCATAAGAGCCACCTTTACCATGGTGAGTCACAGAGATCTCATGAGTTTGCAGACTCCCTATGTACACATTAGATAAGATCCTACTAACCCAAGGATTTGTCTACCATATGACAACCTACATCTACATTAAACCCTGCTGCCACTCCTCCTTCCTCCCAACAGGACAGGCACTGAAATACTTCACTGCTTCATGTGACAAGGCAGATACAACAAGAGCTAGTATGCAAAGTCAGGTTTATTTTATCATATTAAGCCACAATAAACTCATAAGCACACCTGTATCATGAGTTAAGGCATAATAGTAAAAGTGATTCTATTTATGAATATCCTTGGTCAACCACTACTTTAAAGATTTTTGTATATAGTATATTCTTGAAATAGCTAGCCAAATATATTTTGAATTTCTGGTGCATGTATTTGTTAACTTTATGTTGAAATAAGTGTCTAGTCATAAGATGATAGAAAAATAATACATAGATCGAGTACATAGCTCCTTTAAATCCTTTACTGATGATGACAATCTTTTATAACTATAGTGCATTATCAAAACCAGGAAATTAACATCAGAACAATACTTCTTACTAGACTACAGAGCTTACTCAATTTTCAACAGGATTCACATGGATTCGTGGGGTGGGGGTGCACACAGGTAAGTAGTTCTGTGCAATCTGATCACATGTAAACTTCATGTGACCACAACCACCATGAGAATTCAGAACTATTCCATCAGCATAGAAGATCTTCTTCATTCTCCCTTTTTATTTTTGTCCAACCCCATTCCTGGCTCTTAACAACCACAGTTGTCTATTTCTATGGTTTGAGCATTTTGAGAATAATATATAAATAGAATCATGCAGTTTATAACCTTTTGACTTCGTGGGCATTTTCCCACTAATCATAACCATGCCCTTAGGTCCATCCAAGTTACTGCAGGATCAACAGTTTGCTCCTTTTCATTGCTCAGTAGCATTCCAAAGGATGGGTGTGCCAGAGTTTGTCTAACCATCACTCACTGAGAGACACTGGGTTGTTTCCAGTTTGGAGCTATTATGAATAACACTGTTGTGACAGTCACATACAGATTTTTACCTGAGCATACATTTGGATTTTTCTGGGATGAATGCCAAGAGTGCAATTCCTGGGACGTAAGTTAAATGCATACTTAGTTTTAAAAGAAATTGCCAGAAAATTTTCTAGAGTGGCTGTATCCATTCCCATTCCCATTCAGTAATGCAAGACTGGTGGATCCCTCCTCCTCTTCTTCAATAGCCTTTGCTCTGTCTCCATTTTGAATTTTAGCTAGTCTAGTAAATGTGTGTGAAAGCTCCCTGTGGTTAATTTGCCTCTCCTGATGGCTAACTATGTTGAAGAATGTTTCCTGTGTGAGCTTATTTGCCTTTCCTATATCCTCTTTGGTGAAATTTCTCTTCATGTCTTTCACCCAGGTTCTAATTAGAGTATTTGAATGTTCTTCCTATTTTCCAGACACAAGTTCTTTGCTGGATATGTGGTTTGCAAGTATTTTTCCCAGTATTCTTATGATTAATCCTTAAAATAAGTTGTTCCAAAAAAAAGATAAAATTCTCACAAATACTAATGAGTCTGAATGTAGAAATGGAAAAATTGGAGGCATTTTTGTATTATTAATACTTGTGATAAACTGTCTTTGAATGCTGGTGGCAAGAAACCAATCCAGTCAGGCTGGCCTCCTGGATATTCTTTCTTTTTTATTATAATTATTAGTGCTTCTTAATTGTACGAAATAATAGGTTGCTGTGTGCATGAGACCTAGAATGTGCCTGTAGCATGCTTTGATCATGTCTACCTTCTCCTCATTCTTTCTCACCCCTCTCCACCCAAGTCCCTTTCCCCTCCTCTAGTATTCCCCCTTCTACTTTCATGTCATCTTGTTTTTTGTTTTCTGGTTTATACACAGTAGAGAAAATGAGAAAACATGCTTCCCTTGCTTTCCATCTGGCTTATATTGGTTAACACCAGGATCTCCATGGAGACACTTTAAGAGACTATAAAAAATAGGTATTTCCCAACTTTTTCTGAAACAATGAGAAATCATTATTGAGTTTTAGGTAGCAAATGCATGAAAGTTTTTGAGACCCAGTGGGGGAAAGTTACATTTTAGTGTACCTACAGTGAATTGATTCATTTTCATTACCTTAAGTTGAAGACAGGGGGATAAGAACATCAAAGTGATTTACTGAGAAGTTTATCAAGCATAGGCCAATATAATTATTTTTTAATCCAACAAGAAAATGGGTGTCAATATATAAGTCATTAATAAGCTAAAGGGTCTTATTTCCTGTGCATTGAAACTGAAAGGGAAGCTTATTTAAATATTAAGAAAGACATCAAGGAATACATTTCCCTAAGATTAAAGAGTAGTGTTAATGTGCTAAGTATTTATCTCTAAATAAGAGAAAGGTCTAGAAGCAAGAAAAACTGTGTGAAAGAAAAGAAATTTATTAGCAAACAGAAAACCAGACATTGTGCAATAGCAAGAACTATTATTACTATTACTAAATTTTTATAAACTGATAAGAAAAAGCAAATCATTTTAATAAAGATAGTAAAATAGATATTTGCTTATTACCTGAGAAAACAAAACAACTCTTGAGAATAGTTTCGAAAATAAAACACCTTAGTAATTAAAATAAAATTATTTTTCATGGATTAGATTCCATATATACAGGCAGATAAGGTGGTAATAAAATTAAGCGTAATGATGAAAATGGACTAGAATGTTATCGATGAGACCTTGCTTCATATTAATCAACTCTAGAAAAGCACTGGGCAATAAAGATAATGACTTTTAACAGATTTCTTCACCTTGCATTAATGGGAATGTTTATACAGGTTTTTAAATTGTTCTGAGATCATCAGCTAACTTGTCTAATCTGAACTATAAATTCTTAAAATACATATTTCAAACAAGAATCTACTTTTTCTTTTACCTGTGCTAGCAATTAAACTTAAAGCCTTGCACATGCTAAGAAAGCTCTCCTCTACCACCAAGCTACAGCCCCAGCCCAACAAGAATCTACTTTTTAAGAAGTTTTACAGAATAACTCCTATAATTAGGGGACCCCTAGATCACAAAAACTGGGCTAATAAGCAACCTTCATAACCTAAAGTGAAAAGGCTACTCTATTATTTTTGGATGACATTATAATTCTATCATTATTCATGTCTGCTGATAGATTTGGAAACAATCAAAACTAGAGACCTATCCATGTCTACACCTGAGAATTTAAGTTAACAACCACCACCAAAAGCATCAATGAACCAAGATTTTATTCTAAGCATGTAAAACCACTCTCCCAGAACTCCTGGCACCAACGCTCTGCTCTATCACTCATCCATGTTGGGAAGCCTTCACATCTGTTCTCTTTTCAGGATTCTATCAGGCAGCCCCATATTCTGCATATAGGAAAGAGTGCATTTTGTTGCCGAGGTCTGGAAACCAGAGCTTTTGAAGCCTTAATGAACAGAAGCCAGAAGAACTGTCATTTCAAACCTCATATCTTTTCTTTTCTTAACCAGTTTATTTATTTTTAATTGACAGGTTAATAATTATTCAAGGTCTTTACATTTTTATAAGAGAAGCAGAAATTTAATTGTAAAATACAGTTTTTTAAATGCAGAAATCAACAAAACGGGTCCTTTAATTACACCAATGTAAAAGATTAACTGATCTTGAGGGAAGGGGTAAAGTCACTATCAGATTGTTCATGTCCTAGTAAAGAGGTGTCAGGCAGTTGTGTTTGCTCTTCATAGATGTAAGCAGAACTGCCTATGAGTCACCCTCGTGGACAGGAGAGAAGAGGAGAAAAGAGGCACAGGGAGAAAGAGAGAGCATATTTTCTTAGGTTCTGCATGATGGATGCAGTGTACTAAATTTCAAATCATTCCTTCTTGTGGAGGATAATCTTTATAAAACACTGACTTCAAGGGATTTTCCTACCCACACAAATCATATTCAGTGGCACCTAATTCTACATCTCAGATGAGCAACCATGATGCTGGAGATAAGAGACCAGAAAATATGTCTTAAAAAATATGGAGGACCCACTCCTCAGTCTATACCCAAAGGACTTAAAAACAGCATACTACAGTGACACAGCCACTTCAATGTTTATAGCAGCTCAATTCACAATAGCTAAACTGTGGAACCAACCTAGATGCCCTTCAGTAGATGAATGGATAAAGAAACTGGTATATATACACAATGGAATATTACTCAGCAATAAAAAGAGAATTAAATTAAGGCATTTGCAGGTAAATGGATGAAGTTGGACAATATCATGCTAAGCTAAGTAAGCCAATCCCCCCAAAACCAAATGCCAAATGTTCTCTCTGATAAGTGGATGCTGATCCATAATAGAGGAGAGGACGTGGGAAGAATGGAGGAACTTTAGTCAAAGGGGAAAGAGGGGGAAGGGACATGGGGACAGTAAAGATGGTGGAATGAGATGGACATCATAGCCTTAGCTTCATGCATGACTGCATATATGATGTGATTTCACAGCATGTACAACCAGAGAAATGAAGTTGTGCTCCCAATAAATAAATAAATAAAAGGCAAAAAAAGAAAAAAGAACATGGAGAAATTAGCCAAACCCTCGAATAAGACCTTCACAGGAGAGGAGAGACTAGGGACAGATTTCATACCTCTTCATCCAGCAAGATGAGGGACTGGGGTGAGAAGAGCTCTTGTCCATGAGAATGTGGAGGAAGGCTTGCTGGAGACCACCACGCTGGAGCAAGAGCCAGAGGCTATGGAGTCCAGTCAATGCCCTTCTGTAGGCTACAGGGTACGCTTGCTTCAGAATCTTGAAAACAAAGTCTGTGATTATTTCCCCAAGAGAAGTTGAAAAAAATATGATATAATAACTTTGTATTCCCACTGGAGTCGAATGTGGGTGACAGAATGACAGAAGTCACATGTCACCAGGCACGCGTGAAGTACCAGCTGTGTGCCAGTCAGCGAGGAAGGAGACCCAAAGGCAGTCCTCTCCCTCAGGTTGCCAAGACTTAGGAGTGAAGTAAACAAGTTAAAAGAGATCTGCAGGAAAAGGTAGTGGGGTCCCTAATAAAATGTTGAAAATTTCTGTGATGAAGTTAGTAATTGATGAAGCTGAACCTCATGATGTCATTCAGGCCACTCGAGGGGACTCTAACTGGGTCTCTGTTTAGGCTGTTGTAGAAATCCAGACATCAGGTGATGAGGAGCCAAACCAGAGTTTTGGCACTGGCAATCCAGTGGGAAGGGATTCAGTCCAAAGACATTCTATTGCTATGTTCCTTTCTGCCCATATCAGCCTGAAATTTCTATTTAAGCATAAGTGATCAATGATGATGAGTTTGCAGCTGACTGCTGGGGTTGCTGGTTGTCCCTCCTGGAACCCTCTTTAATGACTGGCACATCTCCCCGGCTCTGCTGCCTCCTTCACACGGCCCTCTCCTCTGTGTGGGTCGGGTCTCCCCTTCTCACAAAAGGATACATATGATTACACTTAGGATCCACCCAGATGATCCAGAATAACCTCCCTATTTCAAGATGCTCAACTCAATCAAATATACAAAGACCCTTTCATTTTTTTATCCATATAAGGCAATATTCACAGGTGCAGGGATTAGGACTTGGGGCATCCTCTCTCAAGCTTCCAGAAAAGAGATGGGGTGGGGGTTCTAGCTGGAATAGGGAGGCACATGCAAAGGCTCAGAAATGTGAGCCCCCGGGGGATTCTGGGAGAGTGAATACTTGAACGTGACTGGGTGTTGGTTGCAAGTTGAGGGTGGAGAGGAAGAAAGCTGGAGAGGTAAGAAGTGTCTACCAATAAAAGGTTTGATGTTTTATTCTCTTGTAATTCATAGGACTGCATAAGAAAGCAACATTGCCCAAGTACCTCTGTGTGTCACTGAGCATTAGAAACTTCTCCGGGGATGCAGACTGAGCAGAAGAAACAACCACAGCAAGGACTGGAGTCACCTTGCTCCAAGGAACTACGCAGGCATCCTATGCAGGGGGCCGTGTGCCCAGGCGGTGGAGTCCTTCTTGCAGGGGATATAAAGACAAGGTAGCTGTTGAACGGCAGCTTCCCCCCAGAACTCCTCAGCCATTCCTCTCTGAAACATCTCAAGGTGAAATTTGTGGTTGGGTTAAACTAGCCTATGTAAGCTTTATTTCTCTGGGAATCCTGGCTCACAAATATGCATAGAGAGTTCTGGAGAAATACTTCTCCCAGAGGCTCTTCAGCCTGTCCAGCCCACACAACCACTTAAATTTCCCATTTTTTCTGATCAAGGAACAATGACTGAAAGGCTCCTATATCAACGTCTTTTTTCCCCCTTAATAATTTGGGTTTCTTCGGGTGAGAGGCGAAGCTTATCAGAAAGAAACAGCAAAGTAGACTGCAACAGCAAATTAATAAATTCTCTGAGAATTTACCAAGCACCTACTATGTGCCAGATGCTACTAAAGTCGTGCAGAAAGTAGCAGACACAAGAAACGCACATTCTAGAAATGTCATATGGTCATCCTTGTCTCTTGATCTCTGCTTAGCCCTGTGCTGGGTTCTCTGTGCACATTATCTCTGTAAGTTCATAGGAACAGAAATGAGAAGAGACCCGAACCAGAAATGAGCCAGCTTTCAAGATAGAGATAGAAGCAGAAACAAGGAAGGCCCATTGGCAAAGTCTCTGGATTTCACCTTGCCTATAGAACTCAATTTCCAACAGCTATTCGTTTCAGACCCCAGCCTGGAGTCAGATGGCTTTCTGGAAACCCCAGCCAAGGAAAGCGAAAGAGTTCCAAGGATAAATAAAGGGAAAAGTTGCTAAGTGTGACCAGCCCTTTTGGCCATGTTAAAGTGATATGGACTTGGCTGGATACTCATGGTTATTTATAGAGCAAGTGAACACTAAAACATGCCGCAATTACAGATGGCTGGGCCAGATGATCTGTCACGGTCCTTTCCAACTCCATTTATTTCGTGATTTTTTATTTTTGTCCTAGTACCTATCACAAGGACTAACAAGTGAACCATTATTAAGAAGGAGAAAAGAACCCAGACAAAAGATTTTAAATGGATTTTGTGTAATAACATCAATTAGATAATAGGAGGGGAGCGAATGCTTTTTTCCAAGGAGAGAGTAATTGCGTTTCTAATTTGAAAAAATCCTAATCAACAGGGGTAGCTTCCAGTGACTTTTGTTTAAGGTGATTTCCTGTGACCATAAAACTATAAAAGGCCTAAGAGATAATTAGAAGATCCCCCTCATTTGATAGGCTAGTGTGTGTGACCAAAGAGGTGATATGAATAGTAGGTCTTCTGACTTTTTTTCCGACAATGATTTAGTCAGACCACGGTTCCAATCATTTTAACATAGACTGTCATCTCAATTAAGGAGCTCCTAGAACACTCTAAACTCAGTAAAATTTAAATAGATACATTCGATATGTTAATGCATATGATTTGTGATTACTGCATAATTTTATATATAAATTCACATAAAATTTAATGATTACCTATGGAGACAAGTTTTCCTAACTCATAAGCTATACCCAGGAGCTATTTAACTCTTTTACAACAAGAACATAACACTGAAATAAATTATGGCCTCAGTGGTACATTATGTTGTCTTATTTAAATAATTTTCAAGGAAATGTAACTTAAATCTGGAGCTTGGCTCATATTTGAGTTCCCCCTGGGATTGTGAGGAGTAATCTGGCAATGAAATATCCTAGCTAGAAACTTTTAGTCATCTGCATAAACATAAGGAAAATATTTATTTGGGATATTATAAGACTTTGGTATTTTTTTTCTAGGCTTTGTTGTTTTTAGTAGAAATGTGAGGTTTTCAGTTGAGAAATATCTTCATGGATGTTCAGAATAAGAAAACATCATGATTTTGTTTGGTTTTTGTCCAGAGTAAAAACAGCATAAATATGCCAGGTAAGAAATCTAGCCAATCAGTTATCATGACAGAAAAGAGCCATCTCTATTTCTTACACATTTTATATCAATCCAATAAACAGCTATTTGAATGGATTGAAGATACTCACAAAACACTGAGAGTGGATGTTAAATGTTCTCATGACAAATATGATCAACTATATGAGCTAATGCATGTTTTAATTAGCTAGATATTCCACAATGTACTCGTATATCAAAACATCACGTTGAACACAATAAATACAAGAAATCTATTTAAATTAAACTTGAAAAAAAACTTTAGCCTTTCTTCCTACTGGTAAGCAAAATCATATTCCAATCATTGCATAATGTCAAACATCTTCCAAAACAAAACTAGAGGATTATTTTTTTTTCATTTCTCCAATAGCTTCTTGTTTTGATAACCTTTATTTAGCTCTGGTCTCTTCAATTCAATGCAAAAAGCAGAAGAGATAGCCAGTCACCAGCCTGGCAGCAAATCTATTATTACTTCTACAGGAAGCATCAGTCTTTATTTATGAAGAAAATCAATGGCCACAAAAGCCTCTTAGTTCTAGCTATAGAACAGAAAGGTGCATTATTACCACAATAAAATAATTTTGTGTTTAATTGTAAAGAAATTAACATTTATTGAGTATTTACAATTAGCTAAGTACTTGAAATATTTATCTCATTTAGTCCTCATGAAAATCCTTTAAGGTGCGCATTTGGCAAAAAGGAGAAGCAAGTCTACCGTGGTTAATGGCCAAAGGCCATCAATAATAAAAGCTGTGAACAGAAATTCTGTTCTCTTTTCTCCCAAATGTGAATCCCTGCACCACCTAGAGATTCTTCTCATCAAATAATGCAAAAGGTGCATTAAGCTTTTCAGAATACAAGATAGTCTTCTCCTTCCAATTTAAGAGAAGAAATTGTGAATGAAGTAATCCAAAATTCCTTTGGTTAACAATTATGTGTGCTAGTTTCAGAATTACTTGCCCAAGGATGTCACGGATTCTGTGGTCATGAATCTATAGCAATCATTAAGAGAAATCCCAGATGGTTCTCTTGCCTCCAATTCGGTAGCCCTTGCCAAACAGAACCTTATGTTCGTCATCATCGGAGAACACCAACATTTCTTACCAGATCTCTGGAGGGTGTTAGCGTTGAGCTGAGCTGTGTGAGTATGTTCTCTAAATGGATTTTACTCAACAATAATGGAACACCTAACGAGACAACAGGAACTTGTGATTTATGAGAGTTTCTAAATGGTGGGAATTCTGTTCACATCCACATGGGCTCTGAGATGGACGAAATCATATAGTATCTGTCTCCAGGTTGCATGTGCTATTTTAAGTGCTTGTGATGACAAAGAGTTTTTTGCTAAATGTGATGCACCCAAGAGGGAGAAAAATCTATTAGATTGTTAGTTGCTTTAAAAATCCTATTTAGCATTACTTTAAAATAAATTGTTGCTGAAAAGAGTAACAATATCTTAGAAATCATAGTGTGAATGGAAACATAAACCATTTCAGTGAAGTTTGTAATCTATCATGTCAGGCCAACAGAGAGAGAGGCGGGGAGACAGAGAGAGATACAGCATTATTTTGCTGGATTGTGAATGTCAAGTTGATAAAGATGGAAACTATGCTTCCCAAAATATCTTCTCTGTAGGGTTCCTGCTTACAGTTGGCCAAAACAAAGAAACTTGTGTGAAATTTGAAATGCAGAAATAAAAACAAACATGGTCAGATTTTGGTCATGGTCAGAGACAAAGATGCCCCAAGGGTCTCAGTGTGGCCTCACCCTCCTCTGTTCTGCATCTAGATCTCCTTCCTGACTGCTGGCACTGGGGCTCCACAGTGCCCCAGGCCTACAACCAGATCCTAAGCAATGGACCCACAGAGGGAGCAGCTGCCCACAAGCCTCTCTCCACAGGTTGTACTCTGATTTTTCCACACATGCTAGGGCTTCAGGCAATGTCTTGACTTTCACTTCCAGACCTTCATTCCCTCTGCTCCTCTCATGGTTCTATGAAAACCAATCTCTATTATTTATTCTTTATCTCAGAATAAACACAGTGACACCTCCATCTCTTTTCCAAATGAATCCTAAATGATAGTTAAAAATTTACACATATACATGCACACACAAGCACACATCCACACATAATTATTTATTAAATAATTATAATTTAATTCATTATAATGCAGTTTTTATTAATAATGGAGTCACTTGCCAGTGTCCTCAATACTTGACACTGTAGCTGATACAAAATGTATTAGTCACATGCAAAATGAATGGCAAGCTAATTTTGAGATCATTTAAAAATATTCTTCTGCACAACGAATGTCAAAGCTCCATAATACTAGGAAATTACATCAAACATCAAAGACTCGAGTTAAATATTCAAATGTAGATTTCTGTTTCTGTATATCATATGCTTGTTAAAAGTGATATTCAGGCCGAGTGCGGTGGCACACGCCTGTAATCCCAGAGACTCAGAAGGCTGATACAGGAGAATTGTGAGTTCAAAGCCAGCCTCAGCAACAGTGAAGCACTAAGCAACTCAGTGAGACTTTAAATCTACATAAAACACAAAATAGGGCTGAGGATGTAGCTCGGTGGTCAAGTACCCTTGAGTTCAATCCCTGGTACCAAAAAAAGAAAAAGTGATATTCAGAAATTTTAGATTCCAGTCCTGCTCACAAAAACTATTTTCTGCAAAATCATGTCAACTCTTATTTTTTCCCTAAAAGCAGGAAATTTTGAGTATAGATTATGAGGTTACACCCCACCACAACTCCATTTCTGTGTAATGTATCTGAGGTTCTGTTATTGCATTCTAAGATGTTTGTCCTTTGGAAATCGGCTAGAACAATGCCAGGCACCTGTGAGCAGAGTCTCACTAGGGAAGAAAGTTGTCTTCAAAGAAGAAATTAAGGCTGGAGACTGGAGAAAGACCTATCTGGATACCTCCACTCTTGGGCCTCGAATTTGAGAGCATCCCTGTAGTTGGGGATATCTAAGGCAGCTTTCACCAAATCATATTGCAAAGTTATAGCAATTAAAACAACATGGTTCTGGTAGAAAAACAGACTGAAAGACCAATAGGGCAGAACACGGACATAAGCATAGAACAATAAGCCCAGGATTATAGAGTCACCTGATTTCCAGCAGAGCACCAAGAATACATAATGGGGAAAGAATAGTCTCTTTGGTAAATGGTATTGAGAAGAGTAGATATGATATTCATACGCAAAAGACTGACACTGGATTCTTATCTCACATGCATACACAAAAATCAACTAACAATGGATTAGGCTTAAATTTAAGACCTAGAACTGTAACGGATTAGACTCAAACATAAGACCATGAAACCTCTAGCAGAAAATATAAGGAAAAAGTTCTTGACATTGGCCTTGTCAATAATTTGAGGGATATGACCAAAAAGCTCATGTTCTTATAAGTGAGCTAACTTCCTCGGGACCAGGGGTTCCTTCCCCCAGAGTGCAAATCCAACTTCCTGTGACTTTGCTAGGAAGCTGCTGGCATTCCCAGGCAAACCTGGCCTTGACTCCAGACTGCTCAGTGACCACTAAGCTGTGAGCCCGTGATGGGAATGCAAGGCAGAGTGTGTGCACACCTCCTGCCAGGAACACAGCTCATAGGCAGCAACCTCTCCCTGGTTGCTCCCCTGTGGGGCGATGGAAGTACAGGGAGCTATATGCCTATTTTTTCTTGGTTCTCAGCTTTATAATCTTCCACCATTCAAAAAACAAAAAGATCTTGTTTCTTAGTCTTCTTGTTATAACAACATATTATTTAATCTTCACTTAACTTACCATTGCTTCTCATTGCCAGTATTTAAAAATTGAGAGATTTTCCATGAAAACATGGCTAGCCAATGTGTATACATTCCCAAAGGGCAAAAAGCAGCTAGCCAACAGTCTACTGTTTCTAGAATTCAAGCTCCAGCTGTCACTTAGCATCAGGCTTGCCCTGTGATTTACCTGACTGTGGAGTAAGAGAAATGTGAACTATTTCTTGGACTCAAAGCCCTACCCTGTACTTATCCCCACTCATCTCACACCTTTCTGATCCCTGGAAGTTGTGAGTATTCTGATGCTGATCTAAGTCCACTAAAGATGGAACCAGATTGTCTAAAGTGGAAAGAGAAGAAATGCAAGAGAAGGAAAGCTTGTACTCCTTCTAAAATCTAAAGGGACCACCCTGAGGAATGGGAAAGAGAGAGTTCATGGTTTCTAAAGAGAGGGACCTGTGAATGTAGGGGGATACTGCCAGCAGATGCTGCAGCAGCCTGCCCACAGCTGCAATTCCAGAGAGGTAGACGAGGACCAGCCTTTGACAAGATGTTATGGCCAGAGGCCTCCTGTCAGGACTGCAGATGTTCTCTGTAACCCAAAAGAAGAAACACTAATAACACACTGATCCTGGGTTTTCCAACTGCAGTGATGAGGCTTACGTGACATTCAGGCTTCCTTAGGTGAATGAAGAGCTGACACATCCCTGCGTCAGAAACTTCCACTTGCCCCCCAGAGCCACTCTGCTTTCTTCTTTATTTGGGTCTCTGCTCCTGGGCAAGCTGGCTTGTGAATGATATCAGTCGGCTTCTGAGTCCTCTGGCTTCCAGCTGTGTCCAGTTAGCAGGGAGTCTGGATAGTGCTATGAAAACTAGAGGCACCCTCCTGCAAGTTCATTTCAAGTTAAAGACTCCCTCACCATGCAAAGTCTGCTGTTTTCCCCCCAGGAGACTAAAGCTACACTACTCTAAGTTCTGCAGCCTGGGAGTTGATACGAACAGCGTCTGCTAGCCCCAGATCACCACACCATTCCCTGTGATTTCCCCTATAGCATACCTTTTAAAATAGATCCTTTTAAATGGATGAAGAAATCCTCCTCGTTGGATTCACCTATTTCAAGTATGCCATCTGTTTCCTGCTGGGACCCCGACTGATACTACCCCAATGTAACAGAACCAGAACTGTTCACACCTGTCCCCTAAGAGCAGCAGGGTTATTGTAGCAGGAGTAGTCAGGATGCAGTCCAGAGCTGAGTATTGAATGAGATTAATCCCGACTCAGAACAAAAGTAGGTTTGACACTCTTGCTTAGAGTGGAAGTCCTAAGTTATATGGGCATCAAAACTACACCCTTCATATTTAAATTAAACATTGGAAACAGATCTCTATCTAATAAGAAAATGCAAATGGTAATTATCAACCAAGGGAGAAAATTTAGAGGGAAACAGAAGAGGAGATATTTTATAGAGAAAAAAAAAAGACCCACAGAACTACAAAGAAAGGCAGATGCAAAGAATGTAACACATAGAATCTGGCTTTCTAATAGGGTAGGGCCAGGATTCTCTGAGTTAGGCTGGTGAAGTTGAAGATATGCAGGTGAAGGGCTTCTGTGGATTTCTTGTAGGCTGCAGGTCAAACATGAACTTAGGGCATTATCTGCTGGTGCACAGGGCTCCCAACCACCAGATGCTGCACCCTTTGTAACCCTGAGCAGGTCATGCTGAATGTGGGGTACACACCTGCTGCTACACCCCTGGAGAAGGCAGAAAGAGAAGGACATTTCCCTCTTTGTGACCTGAAGTAATTCAGAAGGGCACAAGAACTAACCAGAATTTAGTCTCAAATAAGAACCAACCCTATCTCCCATCTGGCTCCTCCCAAGAGTTGGGTGCTTCCAAGTCATGGCTTCACAGCTGTCTACATCTTTGTTCACACATCAGGTGCCAGATATTCCCCTAAACAGTGGAAGTCTTGAGGTCATGTCAGCTAATATGGAAAAATATCCAAAACAAGTATGGGGGGTACTGAGGAAGTTTAAACTAGAACTTTGTCCGAGGCTCTTCTTCTGTGAAACTTTGAGAAATAGGTGAGATGAAAAGATGTAGTCACATGGAGGTCAACAGCCTGGTTACGCTGAAAATAGAAAGTGTAGCATCTGAGTTTGGGTTAGCATAGGCTTGGGTATTTTTTCATGACTACTGGTCAGGGGCTAGTGTACAGAGATAGTATGTGGGCTGGGAATGGGAGTGCCTCATCTAGGACTTTCCAGATTCTAGACAGGAATAGCAGTCACTATTCACAGATGAAGTAATCAGAGCAACCAGAGAGCCAGTTCTCCTTGCTGGGCCAGCCTCCTGGCTCCAAATGTCACAAAGACTTTACAACATTTTTCCAGGTTTTAAATGTGTTCTATTTAGTATGGATCATCAGAATCACATTTATGCTATGGTTAAATGATAAAAAGGTTATTTCAGGAACTGGTTCATAACTTTGGAGAAACATTTATCCATCATGCCCCACTGGCTGCGTATTGCCCTAGGGAATATAACACCCCAATACCCTCACTTCAGGCTTTCTGTGCTCCACTCTGTGTTGCTTAAGCCAAGAGTAAAAATCACAAAATACATGCTTGAGGCATGAAACTGTCAGCACAATATGAGACAAAGCCAGTTCCTCTAGTTATATTTCAAATTAGGAGTCCAAGAGCATGGGAGGCCAAGTACAAGGGCATCTGCACACATGGATCCCAATTCATAGTAAGAAGTGTGCCTAGCAGACATGGAGCTCAAGAAGAAAGAATGAAACCATCCTATGGTACATTTGGTCCTACCTGCAATGTATTCTGTCCTTTGTTTCAGACAGGATGCTTTGGTAAGAACCAAGAATGTAAAACTTGAAGATATCATGAACACAAGAAGACAACCTAGAAATATTACTCTACCTCCCACCACCTTCCTGGCCATTGGGGAATTCTCTGTCCTCTCCTGTCTTGTCTTATAGTAGACCATAAGGCACTTGTTCCAGGAGTCCTGCTCGATTTCCAGAAAGAAGAAATGCTGTACAGAGAGGCAGAGAAGAATCTAAACCAACAGACCCTGCTGGGTTTCCACATTCACTCTGTCACCTTACCATTGAATCACTCCTTTTTGTCCAATAACACTTACACAGGGCTACCCATTGTTCATCAACTCTAAGCATGAAAATGGAGCTTTCCCAGGGTCTTTGACACTTCATTTCTGAACGTCATGTAAAACTTTATTTAAATAATTTATTATGCCTTTCTCTTGTTAACTTGTCTTTTGTTATAGGAGTGTTTGCCATGCCCCTTACGATAGGCAGAAAAGTTATCACACCTTTCTGCTCCTACATATCTTAAAAAATAAAATTATTTGCAACTAGTATCTTCCTTGTCAACCTTCTCATGAAATAGTAAAGTTATGTTAAGATAGCAAATTCTACATATGTAGACAGTTTAGATCATAGGTTAGGGAATTAGAGTTGGTGAGCCATCTCTAGCCCTCTGCCTATTTTTGTAAATAAAATTTGGAACATAGCCACACCCATTCATTATTTATAGACTATGGTTGCTTTCCTGTAATATGCTTTTGCATATTATCTGATTTTATTGATGCCCTGCAACTTTCACTGTCTTTGTGCTATGTTAAAGCTCTGTAAATTATAAACAATAGGTAATAATACAAAAATTTTTTGTCTATAGATGTAACTAATTATTGTCTTATGGATACTGGCATTCCTAATTGTCAATATATGTGTTTTTTGGATTCACTTCGAAGTGGTGCTGTTTATTGCTTTGTCTTTGTTTTTATACCCATATTAGTCAGGGTGCTCCAGAGAATTGGAACCAATAAGAGATATGTGTACTATGGAGGCTGAGAAGTCCCATAATCTGCTATTTACCAATTGGAGACCCAGGAAAGCTGGTGATATAATTCAGTGTTCATTCCAAGTCCTGAGAAGCAGGGAAGCCAATGATGCCAATCCCAGTCTGAGAGCTGGGGAAAAGTGAGATGATCTGTCTTGGCTCACGCAGTCAGGCTTTTCCTTTTATTCAGGCCCCCAAGATATTGGATGACTAGCCCACACATGTTGGGGAGGGCAGTTGACTTCAGTGAGTGTATTGATTCCAATGTTACTCCCCTTGGAAACTCCCTGATAGTCACACAGAAAGATGTTTAATCTGACCCAGTTTCATTAACATAAAATTTAAAATCCACAACATCTTACTAGTTTCCTCATTAGTTAATAAGTTCAATAAAACCTTTGACACATACTCATTTTATGTTTGTACAAGAATTATGATTTTACCTCTTTTTTTAAATTAATTTATTTAAATGCATTTCAAGTCATAGTACATATATAGAGCTCAATTTTTCCATTTCTCTGGTTGAAAACCAGATAGAGTCACACCATTTGTGTCTTCATACATGCACCTAGGGTAGTGATGACCATCTCATTCAACCAATTTGACCTCTTTTTAAAGATTAATTTTTAACAGGAATGAGAAGTCATGATTATGGGGAGCAAGTAGTGATTGGAACACCCCTTCAGGCTGCTGGGAAATGTCCTGTTTCAGATGTGAGTGCTGGTCAAACAGAGGTACACATTGAGTAACAGACTAAGACTGTTGGCAATTTTCTGAATATGTAATTCATGTAAAAGCATTTTTTTTGCAGAGAACCTCAGAGCCTTGTCCCTTCTGGGCAAGCACACTGCTACTGATCTATACCCTATTATGGATTGGACATAAAGATCCCCCAAAGGATCATATGGTAACAGCTCAGTCACCAATGCATGGTGCAATTGGGAGGTGCTAAAACCTTTAAGAGTTGGGGCTTAGTGGAAGGAAGCCAGGACCTTAGTGTGATGCCCTTGAAGCGGATATTAGGACTCCAACCTCTTCCTCTCCCTCCTTTTTGTTCCCAGCCTCCAGAGTGTGAGCACCTCCTCTGCCATGCACTCCCCGCCATGATGTTCTGCTTCACCACAAGCCCAAAGCAACAGGCCAAGCAGCTATGAAATCTTTGACATCATGAGCCACAGTAAATCTTTCCTTCTATAATTTGTCTTAGGCATTTTGTTACAGCAATGGAATCCAATTAACACACACTGCCAGTCCCCAAAAACTCATTTTAAAATAAATAAATAAATCACAAAAGGTATGGAATGAACTATCTCCTCCAGGTAACCACTTCTCACCTGCATAACAGTGACATTAGTAATGTACCTTTCCAGACATTGAAAGTATATATAAGGAAATAAGGATACAGATTCTGATTCCTTTACCCCTTCTTTGTACAAAAGTCAGCACAAAAGATAAGACATATACACCGTTCTGTGCCTTTTATTTTTCACTTAACAATAAATCTTGGAGCTCTCTTCTTATCAGTACATGGGGCTCCTCCATTCTTTATTACAGCTCCATTGTTGTTCATTAAATGGATGTGCCACCCTTTATTTAACTAGCCCTCTCCATTGATGGACATTTGGGTTGTTTCTAATCTTTTGCTTCATAGAACTATACTGAGCTTCTAGATAATAATAAGAAAAAGAAAGGAAGAGATAGGAGAAGAGAGATGGAAATCAGGAGTGAGAAGGTGGTGTCAGCAGCACAAAGGCCCTGAGCTCTGTGGGGGTGGGGAAAGCCTGCCACAGGAGTGGCTTTGGTGCCAGAGATCAGCTGTTTTCCTTCCACATTTGGCCCTCCACCAACCCTGATGGCGTCTCTTTAAAAGATTGCCTGTTTTAACAAATGGATTCCACAAACACTGCCTTTTCTCTGCTGAACTGGATCATGTGCATAAGTTGGACATACAGGGGCCTACATACAATGATTCAAATACTGGGGTCCCCTCACCTCTAATAAAGACAAGGACTGATTCCAAACAGCCAGCATTTTATTTGCAGGTATAAAATGCTACCAGTCTCCTGTTAGCCTACTACTTCCCCTAAAGCAAAGAGAGCCAGTTGATCGGTGGGCCATGGGAGACAGTGTCTCCCAAGGCCACTAGCCAGCCCAATTTGTAATTCTTCCTTACTTCCCATCCCTCCAGGATCAAAATGCCCAGCTGCCTCTTTCTAAGCAAAATTTACTTTATCAAGGAAGCACCATGTTCTTTGGGCTCTAGAGAAACCCAGTATGAACTGGAAAGACAAAACAATTGCTCTCATTTGCACAACTGCTTGGAAAGAAAATGAGATTACTGGCATCAAGGGAAAATTTAAATTTTTCCCCAGGCAAGAAGAATTGACTTCCTCTGCTCCAGAATGAAGGTAGTAGAGAATTTACTGCTCGACCTAGCTGAAAAAAAAAATAAGGAGCCTAATAAACCTAGGCAATTTCAGCACATACATGCACATGCACCCAGAAATTCTCTGTGCTGTGATTTATGCAAATATGTTAATTCATAATTAAAAGGTAATTGAGATCATTTTAATGGTCTTTTCTTCCTCCTAGACTGCCTCAGTGGCAAACCCCTATCATATCAATTGAGAGTGTTAATATATCAGTTCCAATGATTTTATTGTCTTAAAAATAACTTAGCTGCTGCCGAGACTGCCTTGGGAGCTCAGTCTCCAAGGAGGGAGCTATCTAACAGCCAGTCCATTCTGATCTCCCAGTTATTGACATGCAGGAAAAAAAACATTCACTTTTAATAATAGGGCTCTCTTTCATGCAAAGATAGTAGAGGATTTCTAAGAATAAATAATTCATGCTCCTCCAAGCTCCCTGAGAATAAATTTGTTCCTTTTCTGTTTTGTTTTTCTTCAAGATATGACATCTTAGGAAGAAGGGGCGGGGGACAGAAAGCACTTTCCGCCTCCATGGATATCAACACACCGAGTGTTTCATTCCCTAGTGCAACAAAACCTCAAGATCAACAGACAAGAGCTGAAAACCTTTTCCCACCAGACAGACAGAGTGCCATCTAAATGTTCTCTCAAAAGATAGCATTTCATAAACACTCTCAACAAAGGCATGTCACCTTTTCCCTTTATGTGCCTGCACAGCAGCCCTTTTCAAAAGGAAAAAGAAAAAAAAAAATGACCATAAGCTAATCCAGCATCAAATTAATTACTTTGACTGGACCACATGACTGGCTGGTTAAAATTCCAAAAGTTCTATGTTCTTCATGTGTTTTATTTTATCTGCCATTAAAAGAAAAAACAATCAGAATTTTACAATATACTGTCTAATGACCAAAGAAATTTAACTAAATGCAGATTCTTGGGCATTTCCCAGCAACACTTCTATGCACTGTCTGGTGTAAGTGTAACAGGGTTCACTTGATGCTTTGACTCTATCCTTTGTCACTTTAAAACTTTATGTTTTTTTTTCTTTTTCTCAACATTCTTTTCCCCAACCCTCTCCTCCCTGATCTTCTCCTCCCTGATCTTTTCCCTGATCTTCTCTTCCCCTATTCTCTCCTCTCTAATCTCATTTCTCTGAATCACCTCTTGAAAAACTCCTATTCCCCATGATGGGCAAAATCACAGGCTCTGGGACAGGAGTCTCCAGTCTTTCTCCTCTGCTAGCAAAGCAATAAAACTTTTTTTCTTTTTTATCAAAATCTTGTCTTCATTATTGGATTGGCCTGGAAGGTGAGGACCAAGCTTTCAGTTTAAGTGTAAGGGCCTGGGAATTCTGATCGACTCAAACGCTAGTTTGAGCAACACTACCATAATTCTAATGAAGTATATATGACTTAACACTATATATAAGCATCTCCTCCCTGACCTGATTACATTGGTCATTTCCTAAGATTGACCTTTAGCCCCTATATGCCGTTGGATAGACTGCTCTTTTGAAGGCAATTCCATTTTTGGATCATCATAGCTAGAGAGCTATAATTCTTGAAAAAATTATAGTTGAATAAATGTCATAAAATCCAAGCTCCTAGGATACTGTTTCAAAAATTGGGGGCCACGGGGTCACTGAAAACTTGATGATAACTACATACTCTTTACCAAGAAAAAAAAGCAGATGCGCACAGATTTGACACCATTTTCATGGGTTCATAGACTTCCGACTAGAGACTCCCATTCTAATCTAATATGTTCCTGGATCACAAATTTAAGGAGAAAGTCTTATATAAGCTCAGGAAAGTGAAGGCAACATGCTCTCTAACTCCAGGACCACAGCTAAACATCTGCCACAGAAGTTTCATGAAACATTTTCCAGTTCCAAGGAATACAAGCCCTTGTTGGCAAGCATGTCACTTTCAAACTTCCTAGTGTTAAGTTCAGCAGCTAATCATCTCACACAGTGCACAGAACTAGCCAGAGCACATCATTTTAAATCCTAAAGTACAAGAATTCAAGAAGAAAAATGTTAGGAATAGGAGAATGAAGGAACAAGGAGGTTTTACTTCATTTTTTTTTAATCTTTCTGAAATAAACCTCAAACACTCTAATTTTGTCTATTCTTTGGTTAGATGTACAGCAAGTAAACATTGTTATATTTTTGTGACAATTCCCCACATGGATCACCTATTATATGTAATAATGCAGAAAAAGAGAACACTAGTTAGGTCTAAGCAGAGCCAGAAATTCCATAAAGACATTAAGTTTGCTCAACCCATTTTATCTATCTGTATGTACAATTAAAGGAATGGTGAGATCATGTCTTCAGGGCAAAGTGAGCCTGTCTAAAGAAAAGGTTTTATAATAATGTGAAACATTGCTTCATCATCTAAAAATGGAATATCACTGCCATCGATTTATTTAAGAGTTCCAGGGGAATTAAGTAAACAGATTTTTTTAAGCAGTCCACATTTACAGGTTAAGTATCCCTTATTCAAAATGCTTGGGACCAAAAGTGTTCTGGATTTTGCATTTTTTTTTCAGATTTCGGGGTATTTGCATACAATGAGATAATATTGAGATAAGACCCAAGTCTAAACATGAAATTTATTTGTTTCACATACACATTTTATATTTAACCTGAAGGTAATTTTTTGCAATATTTCAGTGCACCTATGTTTCAATGGTGGTATCAAGTGTGAGATTTTCCACTTGTGACATGTTGACACTCAAAACTTTTGGAGTTTGGAGCATTTCAAATTGTGGAGATTTAGATTAGGGATGCTCAACCTATATGATATATGGTATAAATAGCTAATAACAAATGGTGTAGATCACATGGAATATGTTATAAAAATGAAAGACTTTTAAAGGGCTGGAGAAGAGAAACTGAGATTTTAGAGGAGCCAATTAAAAAGAAAGAGAAAGGAAGGCAGAGGTGGAGAGGGGACCATCAGTCTGCACCATACCCGGTGGCCTCTTGCTGTGTACAAAACCAACATGAAACTTAGTGACTTGAAGGAACAGTATGCTGTGATTTTGCAGGTCAGAATGTGGGCACCTTCAGCTGGAATGGTGGCCTTCTGTTCCATGTGGCATCAATTGAGCTCACTCATGTGTCTGGGGCCCCAGCTGGGTCAACTGGAATGTCTGGGAGGATGGGAAAGCCTGAGTCTCTCTCTTTATGGCCTCTCGTCCCCCTGGGGACAGGGTTCCAAGAGAACTAAAACCAAACCTTCAAAGCTTCTTAAGACCCTGGATCACTCTTATGATGCCTCTTCTGCCCACTGTATTGATTAAAGGAAGCCACAGACCAGTCCAGACACAAACAGCATGGAAAGAGACTCGGCCTCTTCACAGGAGGAGTTGTAAGTAATTTGTGGCCATTTTTATCCACCAAAAATACAATCCATAAAACTGTACTGCATGCAATGCTAGAATATTTTTTTAAGTAGAAAACAGGCTGTACTTCATTATGACTCATCTGAATGCTAAAAAGTAACTAGTAGTCAAAAGACATGATGCTTTCATAGATCTTTTTTTTAGGGTAAAGATGGGTTCAGTGACTTAGAATGCATTGTAATAGGGATAATAAAAAATATTTTCACCTAATTTTTCATGTCTCTCTCCACTTTAAATAGAAGAAAAAAGATAGAAGCAAGCAAAGATAAAGTTTTACCAGATTGGAGTCATGAGATGTGTGTTCTAATTCTAATAGTCCAGAAGCTTGCTTCATGACATCAAATAAGGTAGAGATTCCTCTAGCGGGCTCAGAGTGGTCACAGATGATCTGTATAGTTCCTTCGGTTTTATTGCACAGGTAAACACATATACACACACACGCATATATTCAGAGAAGAAGGAACAACCTTTTATGAGAAAAACACAATTAAATAACATTTGTTGTTACTGTTCTTGGTCTTTATTCCCCAAGCCAATTATTCAAGTAAATACTTATAACTCTAAATCTTTTCTTTATTTTAGCAAAAACTCTTCCTTTTCCATTTATGCTGAGCATAATAAGCTCCCTTTCAAAGATTCTTTTTTAGCAAATATTTAAAAGCAGTACTTCTAAATTTGATTGTCCTACCATGAGGACATCATAAAAACACACTTATAGAATTCCAGAAACTGAAGAATCTAGTTCTAGCTGGGTTTTTAGTCATAAGATATACTCTGCTATATCTTTCATTCATAAAGTTCTGTTTCCAAAGATTGTTAAACCATTACCTGATACTTCTTTATATTTAGTATGAACCTAGGAAAATTAAAAACTGATATTATTATACCAGTTCATTTAGAAAATCTGAGGAACAAATTGATGAAGGAATTGCTGCCATATTCTTACTAAGAGAGGACAGATTAATGGATAGGAGCCCATTGATCAGAATCAAACTATTTCTTGCAAAGAGAGGAAAAATTTTCTACTTACAAAAGTATACCTTGGTAGACTGGTATTCTTAAAATCAAATATGGTTACCAGATAGTTCTTCTCTTAAATATGACTTTAAGTCCTTTGAGTATAAGCCAAGTAGTGGGATAGGTGGGTCAAATGGTCTGGGTCCAAATTTTCTGAGGAATCTCCATACGGCTTTGCATAGTGGTTGCACCAATTTGCAGTCCCACCAGCAGTGCATAAATGTGCCTTTTTCCCCCACATCTTCACCAACATTTGTTGTTGCTTGTATTCTTGATAATTGCCATTCTGACTGGAATGAGATAAAATCTTAGAGTAACTTTGATTTGCATTTCTCTAATTGCTAGTGATGTTGCACATTTTTTTATATATTTGTTGATTGATTATATTCTTCTCCTGTGAATTATCTGTTAAGTTGTTTAGCCCAATTATGGCATTTGCTGGTAAATGGATAGAGCTGGAGAATATCATGTTAAGCAAAATAAGCCAATCCCCCACCAAAAAGAAAGCTGAATATTTTCTCTGATATGTGGATGCTAACTCACAATAAGGGCAGGGGTGGGAAGCTAGGGAGGAATAGAGTTACTTTAGATTAGGTAGAGGGAAGTGAAATGAGGGGAGAGGGTATAAGGGTAAGAAGAATAGTAGGATGAATCAGACATTATCACCCTATGTACATATACGCCTACACAACCAGTGGGATGCTACATCATGTACAACCAGAAAAATGAGAAATTATACTCCAATTATGTATGATGTGTCATAGTGCATTCTACTGTCATGTATAACTAATTAAAACTAATTTTAAAAATAAAATAAATAAATTCAACAAGTGGAAAAAAATATATGAAAGGATATTGGAGAATTGATTTACCCTCTTACCTGGAATAGTGGGGGCGGGGGGAAACAGGCAAAAGACATGGAAAAAGTAAGACACTGAACAGGAAGCCATCCAGCACTGTGGTTCCTGAGATAAAGAAAAGCAAAAGCAGCAAGCCCCAAACACCCAGCTAACTGACTGGAGAGAGATACCAGGAGGCAGCACATGAAAGATGAAGAACCCCAAGGTACAGAGGAAACAGACCTCAGAGTCCAGAGAGGCCAAGACTGCAAAAGAGACAGCTGCACAAATAGAAAATCAGAGAAATCTGCAAGAAGGTCCCACTTTAATTTTCATGGTAGTTTTGGTGAGCCTGTGTATGAGAAAACTACCTGAGGCTAAGGGAAAAAATAGAACCCCAAATAATCAGAGATAACATTCTTTGGAGCTCATAAAGACCAGGAAGAGTGTCTGTCACCAGTCAGAATAGAAACTCACTTAATGCATGAGATGTCAGTTATCCAGAAATCATTGCCTCAGTAGTGGGGCAAAACTAGCTGCAACCTAAATACAGCTCTGGTTCTGCCTAAGCCTAGAAGGATAGAAGTCTTGTCAAACTGTTTAATTGCATCCATAACCAAATCTCAACAATACTTATAAAATTTTCAAAAATACCCAGTCCTCAATAAGGTAAAATCACAATGTTTGGTATCTAATCAAAAATTACCAGGCATGCTCCTAGTAGTGTATGAAGCCTGTTGCAACAAGTGACCTTGGAGACATTCTTTTTCAATGGACATTCTTGTCTCTGACCTCATGTTTTTCCCAATCTAGGCTCCAGAAAGGTATGTGGAGAGGGATACCTTTGGAAATCCCCAAAGTGTATGGTGGCCAGAGTTCGTACTGGTCAAGTCTTTATGTCCATCTGTATCAAGGTGCAGGACAAGAAGCATGTGATGAAATCCCTATGCAAGGGCAAGTTCAAGTTCATTGGCTGCCAGAAGATTCATATCTCAAAGACTGGGGGTTAAAAAAAGAAGACTGGGGGTTTCCTAAGTTTGATAAAAATTAATTTGAAGACATGATAACTGAGAAGTAGCTCATCCCAGATGGTTGTGGGGTCAAATATATCCCCAATTATGGTTCCCTGGACAAGTGGCAGGTCTTCAACGAGTGAGGGCTTTCTAGTGTGCAGTCCCTCCTTAGTCGTGACCACTAATAAAACCTACTTTATGCTAAAAAAAAGTTATTACACATGAAAACAGGCAAGAAAACATGATCCACAATGAAGAGAAAAATGAATCGAACAAAACTGACCTAGAAATGACACAGCTGATAGAATTAGCAAACAAGTACATTAAAACGATTATGTCTATTCTATATTTTCAAAAAGCTCTATGAAAAGTCTACATGTTAATGAAGATATGTAAGAAATGTATTAAAAAGATAAAATAAAACTCCTAGACATAAAAATATCATGCCTGAAATGAAGGATACATTGATTGATTGTGATTATAGCAGACTAAACATTGCAGAAGGGAGATCTTGAAGATATAGCTAAACAAAACTACCAGAAATAAAATACAGAGAAAAGAGGCTTAAAAAACAAAAAGCACAAAATAACAATAAACTGAATGAACTGTATTCAATTAGAGTCTCCAAAGGAGATGAGAGAAGATATATTAAAAATATTTTTTAAAATAGTGGCTACTCTGGGCACAGTGGCACACACCCATAATCTCAGCAGCTTGGGAGACTGAGACAGGAGGATTGCAAGCTCAAAGCCAGTCTCAGCAATTCAATGAGGCCCTAAACAATTTAGCAAGACCCTGCCTCAAAATTTAAAAAAAAAAAATTGAAAATAGTGACTGAATTTGTTCTACAAATGAATAAAACTATGAACCCAAATATTTAATGAGTTATATAAACCCCAGGACTAAAAACATGGAGATCATTACACTAAGACATACGATAATGAAATTGCTTTAAGCCAATTATAAAAGGAAAAAAATCTCAAAAAATAGAGAAGAAAGAAACTTTATGGATGGGGAAAAAAAAAAAGAATGAGAGGAATTTCTCTTTGGCAATAGTGAAAGCTAGAAAATAATGAAGCAATGTATGTAAAATACTAAAAAATAAATAAAAGTCAACTTGAGAAACATACACCCAAAAATGAAGGCAAAGTAAAGAATCACAGAAATACAAAGTTCAAAAGAACTTATCACCAGAACACCTTCTCTACCAAAAAAATACCAAAAGAAGTTATTTAAGCTGAAGGAAATAAATACCAGATGGAAATATGGATCTACACAAAGAACTAAAGAGTACCAGAAAGAGGAAATGCACTGTCAAGTATAAAAGATCTCTTCTCTTCTTAAATATCTATCTTGAACAGATTGACTGACTAAAGCCAAAATGATAATAGTGTCCTGTGGAATTTAAAACATATGTAGAAGTAAAATATATGACATTAATTATACAAATGCCAGGAGGCTAGAAATGGAAGTATATTATTCTAGTATTCTTCAACATACGTTAAATTGCATATCACTTGAACGTGGAGGGAGACAAGCTAAAGATATGTACTCTGAACCATGAAGCAGCCACAAAAAGCACAAAACAAGGAGTCAGAGCTAGTAAGCCAGCAAAAGAAGTAAAGGGGAATCATTAAAAATCATCTGAAAGAAGGCAGGGAAGCACAAAGAGCAAATGGACAAAGAGAAAAAAGCAGTAAAATAGTAGATTTTAAGTCAACTGTTATCAATAATCACATTAAATGTAAATGGTTTAAACACCCCAATTAAAAGGCAGAAATAGTCCAACTGGATTGTAAAATAAGCAGAAGCCGATTATGTGGTTGCCTAAGAACCTCACTTTACAAGTAAAAACACAACTTAGCAAGACCCTGTCTCAAAATTTAAAAAATAAAATAAAAAGGGCTGGGGATGTGGCTCAGTGGGTAAGTGCCCCTGGGTTCAATCCCAGGTACCAAAAAAATAAAATAAAAAGAACACAAATAGGTTAGAAGAATGGAAAAAGATAGTCAAATATCATGAAGAGCTAACTGAACCTTCATTCAAGAAATCTTACTGTTTGTCTGTGAAATTATAACATCCCATATCCTTATATATATATATTTTTTTAATTTTTGAACTCCTTTTTAAGATGGTAATTACACAATTTCACACATTAGTTCCCTGGGAGTTAGAGGAGAATAGAAGCTGAAATTGGGAGATGAAAATGTCTCTCTTTGTATTTTATTTCTTTTCTTTTGACTCTTTTTTCTGTTGACTGAACAGTAAAAGAAAACAGCAACATAATCTTGAGCTTTTTTGTTCAGTGCACCAGCCACATTATTGATCCAGAATCATAGTGTATATAAAGCAATGTTTGCTTCAGTGACTTTAAGCTTTCCTCCAAATAAATGGCTGGATATATGAAGACAGATGCCTATAAAGGTAAATTTAAGAGAAAATATTTTTAAGTTCATTCTGTTTCCCTTCCCACTTTGCTTCTCTCGTAAGGAAATAATATCTAACCAAATAAGTTTGTTGAATATTGCTTAGTGTATTCAAAGATTTTTGTCAAGTTATCTTTTGAGGAAATTTGGTGCTGTGCATGGGTGAAGTGACATAAAAAAGCTAAATGCATAAATATTCAGAAGTAGGGACCTATGTTTTATATTGCTGTAGTTTATTTTCTTTCTATTCTATGATCTAGTTTTGTCATTTCTTCCAACACTGGATAAGGGCAGGTAGTGGACTTAGAAGCAGTAGAAGAGACCAGATGTCATCTATCTAGAAGCAAAGCTGGAGTGGAAGTAAGAGATACCTGCACATCTGAATTTGGTTGAAGACAGGTTGACAGAGGACAAGGGAATGAACTCCAGCTTCCAACTTCAGATACAAGCAATGAGAGATGGAAAGGAGAATGATATGTCCACTAAGTGAATTCCTATGGCTGTTAGTTCTGGCTACACAATCAGACAAAGGAGAATGCTAAAATTGCAGCAGAGGATTTTTAGGTAAATTGCAAGAGGTAAATAAATTTGTAAAGATTAGTCCAATGAGCTGCAGTTGTCTTGAAAAGCTTTCAAGTTAACCTCAAGAACACCCTGAGCATAATCTCTGGCCCCCGTGAGAGCCAAAGAGCTTTAATTTCTTTCTAGAGCTGAATGTTTTTGACCCAGTGATTACACTTCCTGACTCCTAAACTGAGAGCAATATTGCACAAGTATCTCTTCTTTGCAAGCATCCAGACCAGCAGACTGAGAGACAGAATCCCAATACCAAGAACATGTTCAGAGGAATATTCAGTTAAAATAAACTTTAAAACTTCTCCTTTGAAGACTCCTAAAATACATTACCAACATTATCTAGGACATCTGATTCACATTTGTCGAAAATAGTAAGCCTTACCATACATAACAAAGGCAGCCTGTCAGTTTTCAAAATAATTAGCCTACAGTGAATTGGCCCTCTGTTGGTAGAGGAAACCATAATTGAATTATCTGTGTATTCAAGATGAACAGTTTGCAATATCATGGGTCTCATTCTGTAGGTTAGTTGGGGAGGAGTATGCATGAGGAACAGAAATTCTTAATTGAAATTCCACTAAACTTTTAATTGAAATTGCACTAAATTCCACTTACTCCAAGTTTAGACATATAGAGGAAGCCCAGATGATAGGAAGCCAATGTATCCTAGGAGTCTGAGAACATCTGATCCTTCCACAACCTGTCAGTTTTCCATAACAACAGAACTAACTCTCATTTCTTTATTCTTATCTTCAATTCTATATAATCTGTCATTTTACAGATCTGGACTCAGCATTAGAGCTAAAAGTAAAGAATGATGAAAACATCTGGGCTCAGACACTGCCTGAGGATGAACACAAATGAGAAAGACAAGGAAACCATTACCCATCACCTTCTCAAATGAAGCCAATTATCTGCTTTCTGGGTTTCCAAAGGGCCCTTTAGTTGTGTTTATTCTAATTCCTCACTATGTTTTTGAAAGACTCAAATTATTGTCCCCTTTCCCCAACTAGTTGGAATCATTATCTGCCTATCATTATCTGCCTAACTATCAATAAATTGGTCCCACAAGCACCTCTCAGAAGGAAACAGCTTAAACCTACATATTCATCCACCTTCTATAGAAAACAAGATTCAATTCACCAAGAAATGAAAAGAATTCATGACATGTGTTTGGCTCTGGAGTATCTTCCAAAGGCCCACATGGCTTAGTGGAAGATCTTAAGTCATTGAGGGCATGCCCTTGGAAAAATAATAGAAATCCAACTCCTTCTTATATTCCTCTTTCATATCTGGCCATGAAGGAGCTGGGCCCCCACTACCATGCACCTCTACTATGATATACTGTGCTGCCACAGGCCCAAAGCAATGGTGCCAATCAGTGATGGATTGAGATTTCCAAAACAATAAGCCACAAAAACCTTTCCTGTCTTTAAGTTGACTTATCTCAGTATTTGTTACAGTAATGGAAAGCTGACTAACATACCAGGGTTTAGACATTCAATTCCAAACTGAATTCATGCCTTCTCTAGTTATCAAAACAAACCATCTGAAACTTTTTAAATTAAGATTCTTTCTTCCCCAAGCTGTACTTTTTAACAGCACAAGTATTCTGTAAAATTCAGCAGTCCTACCAATAATGTATTCACTTAAGCTATATTCTGTACATGATTCTGAAGGAGATCAAAAGTGTAGCGAAATCAGTAAATATTAATGTTTACTAAGTTGAAGGAATAACTCCTAAGCTGAAAAGTCAAGCTAAAGAGACATAAAAAAAATCAATCCTGTTGTTGTCTTCTTAGCAATTACTACAAGTAAGGATATTACCTGTGTTTACTTTCTAAAGTCAGTATTCATTCATCTCAATTTTCATATTGATGGAAGTCTGATAGGAGAAAACATGTGCATTAAAAACAATGAAACATAACTTTTAATCTTCCTGCTAGTCATGTTACAACTAAGAATGATTTTCTTATTATATCACATCTTACATTTGAAATCAACCCAGGTAGGAGTCTTCAAGGATAACATGTTCAATGCTTAAAACTAGGCGGATATGGGAAGGGTGCAGAAACTAGGTAAAAGTGGATCTTCTGTGGTTTGCATACAGGACTAGGCACTGGGACAGAAAGTACAGTGAAGAAAGCTGTTTAACAGGACAGTAGGCATCATCTTGCATGCACTAACAATGGGGTTCCCCTCATCTCTAAGCCTTACATCAATGCACAGAGCAAATATCACAATCTCTATTTTATAACTGACAGAGGCTAAGGTGATTTAAATAAGGACCAAGGTCAAGTACTTGTGCTATAGTGGTGTATAAACAGAGTCTATCTAACACCAGAGCCCAAGTTGGTCTTAGTAAGCCACAGTCCAAGGAGCTCCAAAGGCCTCAAATGACTATAGAGATTGTTGAGTGCCAGCCAGCCACTATGCACCTGAGGCACGTCAGAGCCTAGTGTAAATCTACAACTGAGATCTCTTCCTTCACATTCCCTCATAACAATGATAGCTGTTATTTATTTACTATATGTTATACTTGTGATCAACAGAAACAGGTGATCTCAGTCTTCATAGCTAGAAATTGATATAATTATTAACCCATTCAAAGGTAAAAAAAAGACCGAGGTTGCAAGCTAACCATAGACCCCAGCTCTCTACTACAACAAGAACTGCATGTGAATTATTGAGCTCTGCCACCTCTCTTGAGAATAATCCAAATCAATTCTTTCAGTGTATATTCAAAAATGCAGTCAAGAGAGCCAAAATGTTTAAATTGGCCAGTACAGTCTCAGCACCGTGCTGGTGGGAATGAATTATTTTTTTTTTCCTGTTCAAATAACAGAAGAAGAAGGAGGAGAAAGGAAAGCAGAAGGCGGGAGGGGCGGAGGGGAGGAGCAAGGGGGAGGGAGGTGCAGAAGAGGGAGGAGCAGAGGAAGTCTCCTAAGTCATCAACCTAATTTCCACAAAGCCAAACACACAGGTGCCAGAGGCAGCCCCTGATCTTCTCAAGACAGGGCTTCCTCTCTATGTCCCATGACGTCTCTGGGGCAGCAGGAAGAGAACACCTCAGTTCTCTGAAAAAACAAAGGCCAAAAGTAAAATGTAAACAGTTGAAAACAAGAACCACTCAAGAGAAACAGTTACAAACAAGAACAATTTAAGATTTGTGAGTGTTAGATCATTTCAGCATCAAGTGTGGTTTTACTGCTAATTATAATGAAGCTAAATCCCCTGCAGCCCATTTGGATTCAACCTAACAAATATTTATCAACCACAATATGCTACACACATAATGTGCTGATCTGAGAAGAAGAGAGATTCACACGTTCATGAAATGCAGCTTCCACCATCAGTATGCTGACTCTACAGGACGTACAAACAGTGCTCAGATAATAGCACCAGTGAGGCAAAGCCATGGTTAAGCAAGGATGGACCAGTTCCGGAAAAGATGCTGCATGTACCTTCTCTCTCACTAATAATCTGAAGAGTCTGCCCTGAACCAACCTAGATACCCTTCAATAGATGAATGGATAAAGAAACTGTGGTATATATACACAATGGAATATTACTCAGCAATAAAAGAGAATAAAATTATGGCATTTGCAGGTAAAGGGATGGAGCTAGAGAATATCATGCTAAGAGAAGTTAGCCTATCCCAAAAAACCAAATGCCAAATGTTCTCTCTGATAAGTGGCTGCTGATCCATAATGTGGGGGAGGACACAGGAAGAATGGAGAAACTTTGGTCAAGGGGGGGGGACATGGAGACAGTAAAGATGGTGGAATAAGATGGACATTATAGCCCTAGCTTCATGTATGACTGCATATATGATGTGATTCTATAGCACATACAACCAGAGAAATGAAAAATTGTGCTCCATCTGTGTACAGTGAATCAAAATGCATTCTGCTATCATGTATACCTAAGTAGAATAAATAAATTTTTTTAAAAAGAGTCTGCCCTGAGGGAACATGTTCATGACCTAAAACTGTATGTTTGAATAATCCAGATGATTTCCAGTTCCTTACACAATCCATCACATCACATGGCATGAACATACATTCTTGGATTTAACAAGCACTGGAGCTGAGTATTACATGCTCGGATGAAAACAAGAAAGAAAGACAGAAAGGGTAGGAGGGAAAAAAGAAAGAACATCATGGTCCTCCTTGCTCCCAGGATGGCCACAGTGGCCTCAGGGGAGAAAGGTAGGAAAAGAAATTATGACATTGCCAAATGAGGTGGGCTCCACCCCATGGGACTCAGGGACCTCAGAGAAAGGAGCCAAGTTCAGGATCACTTGCCACACTGTTGCCTGTGACCCTCTCAGAAGAGGACACACAAAAGCCAGTGCAGTCTCTGCAGTAAGGCAGGCAGGGGTTTCTTGAAACAGACACCATACCAGCCCAAATTGACTTCTCCCTGTCATCCAAGCTGAAGTGTTAACAGAAGCTAAGCAGACAGAAATAGCCAGAGGATGCAGCAGGAGTTTCTAGCTGAAGGAAACAGTGTGAGCAGAGCCTGAGCCAATCCGACCAGCCTGGCTCTGGACCCTCCTTATCTTCAGGGCAGCCAGTGCCCCATGTCTCCGGCTCCTGTTGTCTCCCTAACTGTCTGAGGAGGCCTACACCTCTCCCACATCATTCCAGCTGTCCTCAGTGTGGCCCCTATGGCCTCCAGAGCACCAATTCTATTGCATGTCTCTATCCTTATATTTGTTGAATTTCTAACAAGCACTCTCTTCAAATTCTGCTTCCTTATGCTATGGCTCCTCCTCACCCATCTTCTAGAAGACTCTGAATGCCCCTCTGTGCGTATCATGTCAATGCTGGTGTTGCTCGTATCTCTATCCCAGCCTTCTTTCCTCACTCCCAGGGCGCCTATAGGTTCTGCATTCACATTTGAAGGTGGCCACAGCCTCTCCTGGGGCTCCAGTCCCACGTATCCAACTTCCAGCTGGCCATCGCTGGAGAGCATCCCAGGAAACCTCACACTGAACGAGTTGCTCTAAATTGTTCCTCCTAAATTTCCTGTCTTATCAGATTTTTATCCACCAAATCACACCGGTTACAATTCCAGAAATCAGACCAGACTCGTTCTTCTTCCTTCCACCTCAAAATTCTGCTGATGCTAATCCCTCGCCACCTCCAGAACCTGTCCCCACCTTTCCATCTCTATTACCACCTCTTAAGATCAGGCCCTCGTCACTTTTTATCTGGGCAACTGCTCCCGTCATCCCGATGTGACATTTCCAGTCTATCATCTGTCCAATCTACCAAACCGAAGTCCAAGCGATGGATCTAAATTGTATTAATAAGCACGCCCCCTACTAAAACCCTTCACTGGCTCTCCATCTTCTCAGGATGAAGTTAAACCCAACTGTGGCTCCAGTCTACTTCTAATTTTAACCCATGCTATTCTCCCACACACCCCACACGCCAGCAATACCAACTATTTCCCATTCCCAAGTGCTCCGAGATCTTCCACGCCACTGTTTTCCCATTGGGTTACCCTCTGCACGGAAACCATTCCTCTTCCTGCCTCCACCTGATTCCTTACTAATGTCCATCAAGAATGTGCCCGAAGATTAACATCTTCCCATGCTGTCCCCTCCCAGTGGGCCCAGGTGCTTTATTCTTGGTGTACTTGTCAGTCTCCCTGACTAGGTTCTTTCCAGAACCTGGCACACACAACACTCACGGTATCATTAATTTTTGCCTAGCACAGTAATTGGAATTTATTGGGCAATTGACAAATGCTCACCGAGGTAGTGAATGAACAACATACCACTCTTCATGGTTTTCTGACTCTGACTTCCCTTGCTTGTGGCCCACTGGAATTCAAGTAATTTCCATATGAAAATGTAGTGCGGGGCCCTAAACACAACACTATAAAGACAGTTCCTCCAGTGGCCTTAGCTGACCCTGTGTGGGTTAGTATTGGGAAACTACAGGATAAGGCATTGAACTTACGGTCAAATAAAGTGCTAGGTTTTCTTTGTTTTGTTTTAGGGAGTGTTTGGTTTATTTGTGGGGTTTTCTCAGGGGAGATGAAATTAGTTATAGCCATTGTTTTCACTCTCCTGTTCATCTGCCTTTTCTGCTGTTCCAGTTCAATACATTTATTGTATTTCACTTAAGTCTTATCGATTTAGACCCATAATCTATCTTGACAACAACTTCTTGGATTCTAAATCTGTCATTTAGAAAGTTCTTTATAATCTCAATTTAAAGTGTTTGCAAATTAGCTAAGCATGTATTTTATTTATGACACACATGGTGTGTTTGTGTGTATATCTATGTGTATATATATACATATATATACATATGTGTGTGCATGTGTGTGTGTATACCTATTTCCATATATCTCCAAGTTGTTAGGGGAAAAAATTTGAAACAGAAACTTAATACATGCCACTAAATAACTGCTTCCAAATTAAATGAATCCACAACTTCTCATTCATCTGGCAAAATTCTTCAATTGGGAATTACAACCTACTCTCCATCTCCTTGATGACGTATCCTGAAAAATTCTACAGTATGATTTGCCCGTATCATTTGATTTGTACAAGTCTGTTGAGCTATCAAATTCTATTCAATGTCAATTGCACATGGCTTTTCCTTGTTGAACCCCACATCTTCATTACCCTGTTTCATGCCTAAAACTATTTAGCAGGGAATATCCTGTTTATGAATTCATACTTTCAGAACTGACATCTTTCCACTGATAAAATCCAGCACATTTTTTGGCCCCTGTCCTCCTAGATTGCCAAGTATGTTTTACAATCATTTTTTCAAGAAATCTCAGTATCATGGGACATGTTCCTCCAGGCCAGAAGCCTTACACTCATTAACAGAAACTGAGGTTCTCTCTCTCTCTCTTCAACTCCCTCTGTCCCAGAATTTTTCTGTCCTCCCCTGTTTCACCACCAATTACACTGATAGGAAGGACAAGGGGAAAAAATCACAGCTGTACAGGTGCACATTCTTTTGGTCATCAATTCAGATGACACTACTTGCTCCAGGCATTTCGACTGACCCAGCCACACTGTCCTTCCTCTGGGCAATCTGTTGGTGTGCGTGTGTCTGAATCAACCAAACATCTTGGATCAGTCTCCAGCAGCTTTCTAATTTTGGCCTGTTTTATAAAACATATTTAGCATTACTTTATGTCATGCTGAACTTCAGCTTTTCTAACACCACGTTTTCAGTTTTGTATTATCCTTAACCTTCCTGACATCTTCATTCATCATTCCTGGTTCATCATTCCTGGTTCTGTCTTTTTAAAGAAAGGATGCTGCTCTTGCTGCCTTCTGATTCCGAAGTCTATGCATCTACCATTCCAACATGATTCATTCTCACTTTTTGTTAAGCTTAAAAAGGTAAGTTGTCAAACGTGTATTGGGCACTTTCCCAACCACTACAAATCTCCCTTCCTGCAACTATTAGGATATGCTAAAGACGAGCTCTTACACATGCTCTGCAGAACTTTTCGCCCTGCTCAGACAGACTCTCTGATCTGGGAATCTGGAGAAAATCCTCTTCTAAACTAGTGGCTCTATGCCACTATCTTTCATCAAACTTCAAGCCTATCCTTGAACCTAAGCTATACCCCATGTCCTATAAACTCTCTACCTAAACTGCTACAAAATATTATGAACATCTGATCTTGACACTAACAAGTGTAAGACTGATGTTCACACCATAGCAAAACTCATCTGAATTTCCCAAAGAAACCTGAAGTACAATTTGTCCTTATAGGCCCACCAAGCCCCATAGGCAAGGATAAAATAGGATAAACTGATCTCAAGCCCCCAACTACACCTCCATTGCCCTCCCCATGGCAGCTGTAGGTTCTCAGGGCTGTGTATTTCGTAGAAACTTCTGGTGCCAAGTTTTTAATTTCCATTTGATTCAACTTATGGACAACCTCAACAATCTGTAGCATGTTAACTTTTCTTGATTTTCATTGAAAACAAAAAAAAATTCCCGTATGAATTTATGTGAGGCAGTTGTGGCCTCCTTGCTTCCAATCACAGGATGAAGCTGCCTGACAGAAAAAGTGATCTGGAGCCTGAAGTCCTGTCTCTGGAACTCCTGACTCCTACTAGTGAGATACTGTACCTTCTCTCGATGGATACCAGCACACTGTGGCTGTGACTACATACCCTCCACGACGCTCCTCTAGCTCCACTGCAAGCTGCCCTTCCCATGTATTACTCCAGTCTGTAACACAAGCACAAGGCAATATGTTAGGTTTTACATTTCAAGCAATGAACAAGTCTCCAGAATTAGAATTTTTCACTTGTCTTCAGCCACCCATTTCTAGATCTCTTATGATTCAACTGCTTCTATTAATGACTGATCACATTCATTACATGTTTTGATTTTTGTTTGTTGGGGTTTTCCTAACTTCTTTGTGGTAGTCAGCTTTCTGCTACTATAAATATACCTGAGATAAGTCAACTTATAAAGATAAAAGGTTTATTTTGGCTCATAGTTTGGGAAATTTCAGTCCTTGACTGGTTGGCCCTATTGTTTTGGGACCTCTTATGAAGCAGCTCATCACAATGAGCAGCAAGAGGTGGAGCAAAGCCCCTCTCAGGCCAGAATGCAAAAAAAGAGGAAGAGACTGCAGTCTCAGTGTCCCCTTTGAGGGCACACACAATGACCTAATGTCCTCCCAATAGGCCCCCTCTTAACAGTCCACCACTTCTCAATAGGGACCAAGCCTTTATTGCATGGGTCTTTGGGAACTTTCTAGATCCAAACTACAGCATTCCTTCTCAAAGAGTAACTTTAACTTCAATCTTGAAGATGCCATGCCATTTACCACCCACAAGGGGAGGAACTAAATATTCCTAAAGGTCCTTTCTAGCAGTAAAATTTATGATTCTATATAAGAACCAGTTTCACTATCTACCAGAGATTACACATAAATGGTTTTCCTTTATCTGAGTTTATGTCAGGAAGGACAGTCTCTAAATCTAAAAGCAAAACCATTTTATTTAGGATCCTTTTAGAACAAATAGAACAAAAGGCAAAACAAGTAGTTGAAATATAAGTTTCCTTTGGCTGTAGGACCAGAGAGATGCTATATGTGTTTTCTTGATATATAATTTTTACTGTTAGGAAGATTATTTGATATGACTATTCTCATTAAAAAACCAATTCTGATAAGCATTCAGAGTATGAAATGAACAGAAAGGGTGAAATAATGAAATCTCAAGTGAGTGAGATCTTGGTTAGTACATCCGACTCTAAAGCCTCGTGCTTCTCGTTAGGCCAAATTCCCCTGGTAAAATGAATCAATAATGCAACACCTGATCCTGTATCGAAGGGAATTTGGAAATGTTCCTTGTTCTAACAAAGTTTACAGCCATGGAACAGAACAGCACTCTCCGTGTTCTTTTAAGTATATGACTTTTTTAGTTAAAGGGAAGAGAAAAAAACATGGAGAGTTCACAACTCGCCCTTGTTCCCAACTGTCACTGAGGCAGAGGCTGCTGGACCGTTGAGGCTGATGCTGGCTGACAGTGGCAGTATATTGCTTGCAGAGTGTAATGATACAATCCAGAAAGAACCTCTGTAGCCCTCATTATCTGCTGCCGCGCTTGCTCTACTTCCTTCAGAATGAGGGGGGATTATTAAATATAATTCTGCTAATTATGGTGTGGTGGAAAAGTTGGATGGATCCTGAATCAGTGCCCCAAAGGAAGAACAGCATGAGGTAAAGATTGGAGGGCTTTTATGGTGGTGCTTGAAGGTAATTATAGGTATGGAAACCAATTTCAGAGAGAGAAAAAAATGCAGCCAAGCCCAGACTGTTTTCATAATGCAGCATAACTCCTTTCGAAACTGAAACATTAACTGATTTTCCCTGAGGGGGGATAATTCTCACAATGTCAGTCTCCTGGACTAAGGGTCTCCAGCCTAAAGCACCAAGCAATCAGTGGGAACTCAGAAGTCCCAAGTGCCTGTTGCAATTTCCCACCCTTCACCCAGGCAGCCAGGATGCTGTGTAACTTATTTTGCCACAGGTTCTCCAGTGAGTAAATAAGCGGTAAAAATATCAGCCCCTTCAGCGTCCATTACAAAGATGATATTTTACCTGTAAATTGATTCACAGTATAATGACATGGAACCAAAGGTAGATATTGTGAATAAAGATACTGACTCACTGTCATGCCCTGGAACATTTGATGTGCAATCAGTTAACATCAAAGAATTTAGACTTTCTCTTTAAAGTATTATGGCCCAGAATAATTACTCTAATAAGCATACCAATGTAGAGTCACTAATTCCACAAAAAGAATTACAGTACATCTCAAATGGCTTTTTTAATGGAGGGAAAGTGAGCAATAAATCTCCAGAGGGCTGGGGATATAGCTCAGTTTGGTAGAGTGTTTGCCTTGCATGCACAAGGCCCTGGTTCAATCCTCAGCAACACCAAAAAAAAAAAAAGGTCTCCAAGAAGGCACTTGCCATTGTTCATTGTTGGCAATAACAGACTCTAGGTTTTATTTTGCAATCTAAGATGTCTGACTGTTCTGGATATAAAAAGTCCTGGTTGCAGGCAGCCATTATTATGGTGAAACACATTCTCTAAAAGGAGCTCTAAAGCAGTTGTTCAAACAAAAGTAGCCTGGCAAAAAAATAAGAATGCAAGCAGAGAAGTGTACAGATGAGGGACACAATAATTCAGTGTTCTCTAAATTGTTGGAGATACATTCATAATCATTTTAACTAGAGCAAGAGATGATTTTCAATATTAAATAACTATAAGACAGGGACTTAAATACAAGTAAATCACTGTGTGAGAAAGTGACTCTCTTTTCAATCCATTCACCCATCTTATTTAACAGGAGTCTCAGTTTGGTGTTTCTCTTCAATACTTCTCCAAAACTTGCTAATCTTTCATTTTATCAGAAACTTAGCAGCCATAAAGTGTTGACCTGTGATTTGATAATATTACTTTGTTCCCATTGTAAAGATTTACACAGTGACTTTGCATTCATGATAGCCATAATTATTTTTCTGAAAGTGATAATAATACAAAGATTCCCGTTAAAAGAAATGTTTTTAGATTTTTAAGAAATAAATTCTTCATGGAGAAAGATAATGCAAATAGAATGTGGAGCATTAAAAGAGAATAAAATTATGGCATTTTCAGGTAAATGGATGGAGTTGGAGATCATCATGCTAAGCGAAGTAAGCCGATCCCAAAAAACCAAAGGCTGAGTGTTCTCTCTGATAAGTGGATGCTGATCCACAATGTGGGAGGGGGCATGGGAAGAATGGAGAGACTTTGGTTAAAGGAGAGGGAAGGAATGGGACAGGGGGGCAGAAAAGACGATGGAATGCGATGGACAACACTGCCCTAGGTTCATGCACACATGGTGCGACTCTATACTGTGTACAACCAGAGAAGTGAAAAGTTGTGCTCCATTTGTGTACAATGAATCAAAATGCAGTCTGCTGTCACGTAAACCTAATTAGAATAAAAAATAAATATTAAAAAAAAATAGAATGTGGATCTGGCAAAACCAGGGAAAGTGGCAGATGACTGAAGTTTGCTTAAAGATCTAGAGTGGGTATTGGCATCCAGGCCAGGCATTTCTTTGTTGTGGAGGCCCCCAATGCATTGTAGATATTTACCTGCATTCCTGGAACCAAAGCACCAGGGACCAAAAGCACCCCTCTTCCCACTTTTCCAAATGTCCCTTGGGAGGCAGAATCCCTCTGAGTTGAATATCACTAATTTAGAGCAGTATACTCTCTGAGTGGTTGTTTTAGTCGGAAGGCAGATGGGAAACAGTATTGGGCTTCGTGGAAATGACAATGTGAAGAATTCCAGAGGTGAAAGACATCAATCAGAGCAAGATGGTACAGGAAGTCAGAGAATGTTAGATGCATAGATTTTAATAAAAAGATTTCCTTCGAGGGTGTTTCCCTATCCACTGGTTCATTCAAATATATTAAGATCAGCCATACTACTTCTAATAAAGGATTCCAGATATGAATCCCCAAAACAAGTTTCTGAGGGTCTTTGCCTCTGCAATTCATTCCTCTGTCCAACCAGATAGTAGAATGGTTTTGTGAACCCCCAGGGAAAACACAAGATGGAGCTTGTCAGTCTGGCATGCCTCCGTAGGCTGAACTGGCCTGACTTTTTTATGAGGTGTTTGGCAGCCTGAGTATTTAATTTCATTCTTTTATTTTATGTTTTGGGTGCATATGCCCAGAGGCCTTTGGACAATTGCCTCCTTTTTTAATAAAGCTAATAAATGCCCATAGGAAATTTACCTATATCTAAACTGACATAACAAAGCTGATACATCAGAGGGGTCAGGCATGAGAGATTCCAGCAATTTATATAACGGAGGAAGCTGGCATGGATTTAGACTGCCGAGAGCTATTACTCAGGCATTGGCAGTCTTCCAAGCTGTTCATAATTTTAAATAAATTCTGATCTTGGTGATGTATACGTATTGATCAAGTTTTCAGAAAGTCATCACTATGTACTCTTTGACTACATATTGATCTGAAATCTCTACAGTTCCTGAGAGAGGTCTGGCATTACATTAGCTATTATCTGCACCACAATTTATCCTTCTATCTGAATCAAGCCTGTGGATAAGTGGCTCATTCTGTTCCACTTACCGGGGAAAGAAGCCTAGGTAGCAGGAGGAAAACAAGAGTCTCAGGTCCTGTATCTCAATGCACCACTAATTTTCTTTGACTATTTTGTATCTCAAAGTCAGTTTTTCCTTAATAGTACAAAAGTAAATGGTGTTATCGATGGATAAGTAATTCTAGCATTTTTTTAAATTTCGAATTTCTGTTCTAAAAATGTTATCTTGCCAGGAACAGTGACACGGACTTGTAATGCCAGAGGCTCAGGGGGCTGAGGCAAGAGGATCACAAGTTCAAGGCCAGCCTCAGCAACTGAGTGAGACCCTGTCCCAAATTAAAAATTTAAAGAAAGGGCTGGTGATTAGCTCAGTGGTAAAGCACCCCTGGATTCAATCCCCAGTACCAAAAATTAATTAATTAAAAGCTAAAAACAAAACAATGCTGCAGATCTATTATCCATGGTTTGGAGGTTTTCTCAGGTGGCAGTAGTTGGATAAGTTTTAATAAGACAATCTTATTTGACTTTCCCTTATAAAATAATGGACCACCTTTCTAAAATGGCTAGCCAGCATTAGGAAGAAGAGCCCTTCCATATGTAAAACTGACTTAAAGAGATGTGTTTGTTTATTAATTCAGCAAACACTTACTGAGTGCCTGCTCCATTGGGTCCTATAGCAGATGCTAAGATTATAGCAGTAAATAACAAAATATTTCTACCCTCATTTTTTACAGGATCTGAGAGACAGCCAACATACACCTGCTATGATGGTTATATGCCCAATAATCACTGTCCTTTTTGCTTTCAAAGGACTGGGCTATGTTACCTCTGAGCCCTGTTCAAATTCTAGATGTTCAAATGTCCCCATTCTCAATCTTCTGCACTATCACAGTCTATAATGATTTAGACTGTCCTTTACCTCAGCTCTTTATATTTTGGTTGGTGATTGTGGGGGTAGAATAATAGCTCCCCAAGTATGTCCATGTTAATTCTCAAAATGTAAGATGTTATGTTTCATGATAAAATGAAATTAAAGTTGCTAATCAGTTGTCCTTAAAAAAAAAAAAAAAAAGCTTATCTTGGACTATCTAGATAGAACCAATGTAATCAATGTAATCACAAGTCCTTTAAATGTAAAGGAGGAAGGCAGAAGAGTTGGTGTCAGAATGACACAACATGAGAAGGACTTGATTAGTCATCACTGGCTTTGAAAATGGACAGGGCCCCAGGCCAAGGATGCAGACAATCTCTCCAAGCTAGAAAAGGCAAGGAAATAGATTTTCTCCTTAAACTTTCAGAAAGAAATGTAACCCTGCCAACATCTTGACTGTAGCCCAGAGATGACCTCTGTTGGTCTTCGAACAGACAAAACTTTAAAAAATAAAAATTTATGATGTAAGCCACTAAGCTTGTCAAAAATTGTTACAACAGCCTTAGTCAACTAATACAGGGCTGAGCCACACACACAAAAAAAAGACAAATTAATTACACAGACAATAAAGAATGATGGTGCAAGCCAGGCATAGTGACATAAGCCTGTAATCAGACTTCAGAGGCTGAGACAGGAAGATCACAAGTTCAAGGCCAGCCTCACCACTTAGTGAGACCTTCAGTAACTTAGTGAGAACTTGTCTCCAAAAAAAAAAAACAAAAACATAGAGAAGAGAAGAGACTGGAGATGTAGTTCAGTGGTAAAGTGCACCTAATTATTACAAATAAATAAATAAAGGTCTATCAACAACTAAAAAATATTTTAAAGAAAGAAAGAAAGGAAGAGCTACCATCACAGCAGCAAAAGCAGATTTTCCAGGACCTGGAGTCCACGCTGTCCTAGGATGGTTCCACCTGGCAAAGCCGTTGCTTCCTCATATGCTCCATCATCCTAAGCCCAGGCTCTCGGCTTTTCCTCATTACCTCCGACCATGACCATTGCCACTCTCCTGACCCAAGCGAAGTGCTTAACGGGTATTTAGCTTTTTTTTTTTCTTTTTGCTGTTAGCTCTTCCTGGTTCACAATGTGCCACATATATCCCTGCCTCCCATATCTTCCTACCCTCAGTAATACAGTTCTATGATAAAAATGATGGGGAATGTTCAGGAATTATTTATTACTAAAAGTACCAACGTCCTCTTATCTATCTGTGTATAATGCCCCCAGTCATGATTTTGAAACATTAAAGCATCTAAACTATCATTCATCAATCTGTTACAAATTCCATTCAAAATGATAATGTCAAAGTGAGGCAGAGTTGCACATTTTTTGTTAAAACACAAATGGAATTTCTGACCTGAGATTTCGGACTACTCTATTTGGTCATTCACTCAGCAAATCTTGAATGAGAGTGCCTGTTGTATACATAGTGCTGGTTTAAATCAGATTTAAATAAAGCTTATAACTGAACATGGCATGGAAATGGAAAAACATTCATTCCACAAACACTTGCTGAGCTTTTGGTTTACATGAGACAGACACTTAACTATAATGCACGATGGAAACACGAGCTCCGTATAAGATAAAAGTGGTAGTGAGAAGAAAGATGTGTTCACTGAACAGCAATAATACAATAATTTACCACCTGGTATTCAAACCACACTCAAGAACAAGATAGGACAACAACAACAATGAAAAAACAAGCAAACAAACAACAACAAAAAAAAAACATGCCTAATGGTCAAAAGATGTGTACCCAAGTTTGGACAGAGAAACTCAAGTATCTTTCATAGAAGATGGCTTCACACACTTTCATTCAGTGCTCATTTTCTCATATTTTATACATGACTGGTGACACTCTTCCCAGGCTTTATAAGCTAAAACTTACCTTTAATCCTGGCCCACAGACAATCGGAAAATTAGAAGAGAGAGAGAGAGACACTGCAAAAAATATGCAACCCCACAGCAGAGACAGATAGTGTACCAATTTGGCAGCTAAGGAAGGAACAGAAAGACAAAGACAAACGGGGCCACTTACATTATAGGCAAACAGCCTGTGCCAATCACCTGACCCTAAGACCATCCCATCCACGTAGCCGGTACAGTGACTGGTGTTTCTAATGATTCTGTATCTCCTGAGAAACCTCGAATTATGTCTAGGAGAGCTGGTAACCGTGCAACCACTTTTTCAGGGACTTTATCAGAAACTGTTAATTTAAATTTTGGTGCTCTCTGAAGGACAATATTTCACTGTTCCAGGCACCAAGTAACCATACGTCACAGATAGCTGAGGAGCATGGGCCGTGGTACCTGCAGATGGAAAAAGAAGATTCATTACAGCATTAAAACATACTCAACATGTTTATTGCATCAGAGGCTAAGCAACAAGGAGAGCCAGAATATCAATATCTGCTATTAGGAAAATCACAGTTCAGAGGAAAAGATTTGAGCAATCAGCCTGGGCTGTGGAAGCTCATTTGCAAATGTCATCTCAAAAGCATAACTTTATTTTGAAAAAGTGATTTAAGTTCATCACTAATGCCTGACATTTCAGGATGGTTCTTGCTCTGTTTTTAACCAATCATACTTAGGGAGGCTCTGTTTTCACAGCCCTATTTATAATCGGAATGGTGAACTTTAGAGGAAAAGTTCCAGGTGATGCTCTAGAATTTGTCTTCAGCAAGGCACTTAACAGAGGTCTGTCTTCAGCTCTCTCCCTTCACATGAATGTAATCATTGTACCAAGTTTCCTTATATGGGAAACAAATAAAGTCATAAATAATAGTAATGTATTCTGGAAAGATAAATTGCTACATAAAATCCCATTGAGGGGGAATCACTCCTCTGGGCTTCAGAATGGATTAGGACTATGCTTTTGTCTTGGAAGTCTGTCTTTCACCAAAGACTGCACAAACCCTAGTATGAAAAAGTAAACTTGTCACACATTCTGCCTGTGCCTAAAAAATAAATAACCACTGATTGACAGATCCAAAAAAGCATGTCTAGCATCACTACCCCTACCCATCCTGATACACAGAGGATGAGCACATTCTTTAATTATTAATTTCCTTACTGTTTTCTTCATCCTATTTTAAAAGAGTGAGCAATGATATATAGACCAGTTACTTATTCAGAGCTTTTTATAAGGATTGTCTCATTTAATTCTCACATCTCTGTTCTGTAGATGGTACAGACAAGGAAACTGCCTTGGAGGAGCCAAGTAGCTGCACAGATAGAAAATCAGGAACTGAACAACAAAACTCCAGAGACTCCCTCTTACCCAATGTATCATTAGTGACGTGAAGGTGTTGGAATGTGGGCAAAGGCACATGTTATATTTATAAATACAGGCAACTAGCAACAATCTGAACATCTCTCTCCATATTTACTAGGGTATTCACATGCTCTAAAATGCAGTCATTTGTAGATTAACTACTTTAAAAAGAAGACAATTTGCTGAAAGAAGAGAAAAGGTGCTTAAAAGAATGTCTAATGGGAGAAAGCATGCTAAGTGATCATCCTCATGGTCCTTCTGTCCTCAGAACTGACCTAATCTTTTGGAAACTTTCCCACTCCTTTAAAACCTGTGCTATTTCTTTCTTTCCCTTGTACATTTCACCCAAGGCATTACGCCACTTTAGTAATAACAACGATTAAAGGTATATGCCATGTCCCGTTCCCAAGGTAATAAACTGAAAAACTTGTTGGAAAGAACATGAACTAATCATTTTTCTTGTCAAAAAAAAAGAAAAATATATATATTTTTGGGGGTCCAAATTAATTGGAGTTTTCATTTCTACGGGAAACATTTGGTAGTGAAAATAGCTCTGGCTCAAAGAATCAGAAATCTAAAATTCTGTCTGGACTTCCATCTTTCAAAAGCCATCTTGCCTGGGGGAAAACTCATCACCATCTTTGGACCGTCTCCTCCTCTGCAGAATTAGTCTGGTGCTAATTCCCCCACAGCCCCACATTTGCTGTGAGGATCAAGTCAATGTAAGTATGGTCCATGCCCAGGAGACCCTGTGTAATGTAGGTCATATGAGGATGATGGTGTCCTAAAAATTATGTAAAAAGCAAAAGTGAGATGAAAATACATTGAGAGAGTCCTACATAATTATAATGAATCCTTCCAGGAAACAAAAATATCATATTAATAATAACCATAAGCTCCTACTGTATGAACCCATACCAACTTCTCTCAGGTGGCAGGCTTTCACACATTTGGAAAGAACTTTTACATTTTCCTTAGTCTTCTCTCTTGATTAGATGTCCCACATTTCCCACATAAAATATGGCTCCCCCTGTAATCTCAGCATTTTGGAAGGCTGAAACAGGAGAATCACAAGTTCAAAGCCAGCCTCGGCAAGCGCGAGGAACTAAGCAACTCAGTGAGACCCTGTATCTAAATAAAATACAAAATAGGGCTGGGGACATGGCTCCATGGTTCAGTAACCCTGAGTTCAATCTTTGGTACCAAAAAAATAAATAAAATATGGCTCCCAAGATTTATCTTCTTTGTGGTTTTTCTGTGCCCCTCTTAAAGTGATTACAATATTCCAAATACGGTCAGGTTAGCACAAGCCTTATTGCCATGTTTTAATCCAGATTAGACATTCCCATAAAATGCAAACTTCCATTGCTTTTGGTTGAGGTGAACCCAATGACCCAGCTGTCTCTATCATGTGTGTTTGCCAAACACTTGCAAAACTGTTTGTTTTTTTTAAAAAAATACCCTAAATCCACTATGTTACTAGCCTCCTGAAATATTCTCCTATTGAGTTCCACCTCTCTTCCCAATCTGATGAAATCAGTTTGAATGATGATTCTCATCCATCATTTTATCTCTCTCTCCTAGGTTCTGTCATCCACAAATTTGATAAGCAAACCTCTATGTCTTCATACAAGTCACGGATGAAAAGAAAATGGACACGACAGATTTAAAACAGACCCCTGTTAGAAAGTTTCTAAGTACCACTTTTCAGGTGAATGAGTCACTCAGACAAAATCCTCTGGGAGTGGTTACCCGCCAGTGATGACGGTTCCCTACGTGCATTTGCGGGAAGCCATCCGTAGAATGCATGAGAGACTTCTCTTCGTCATGGTAGCCAGAGGAGAGACGAGCTGGCATTTCAAACCTTCTGTGGCATTCTGCCTAACGCAAGGGCCCCGCCTCTTCCGCTTTGCAAAGGAAGTCCTCATTGCAGTACCAGAAATGGCCGTGTCTCCCTTTGGAACTGAGTCAGCCTACCTGCACCCACCTTTTTCCTACCTTGGTAAAGAATGTTCAATGGAAGGCCTTTGAAGTTCCCCAATATAAATAAAGCACGCACGGGGTCCATTTTGCCAGATGCCAGAAGCTAGAAGTTAGATGCTGGAAGCCAGACCCGTCTGGTTGCAGGCCCGTCCTGCCCCCACTTTTTAAAACTATTTTCTGTGTTCTGTGGTTATTCCGCTGTTTTATTTCTCTTAGCTTTTATTGCTCAACCAGCCCATTCCACATAAGAGAACCTTGTCCTCACTGCCCACCAGGGACGTGCACGACATACATTCACAGTGTGTTCTCTAACAGTGTTGATCATCCACACATCCGACAACCATCCCATTTTAACAACCAAGATGTCATTTCCCTGTCAGATCTTTTAGAATGTTTTCATTTCTCCAAAGTAATCACAAGAAAACTCCACTATTCCATGCAGTAGGCCTAAGATAACAGCCTCCATCAAAAACTGTAGATTTTCTTTTTTATTCAGAGACTATCAAATTATTATCCATCTACTTCAGGTTTCAATTACCTATTAAATATTTTTGCTGTAGTTTCCCCAAGTTGAAGCACAATTCTCATGGAGAGAGAAAACAAATCAAAATAGGATTTGGACGGTCTCTGCTTTCTCCCTTTCTGTTAGCATCTTGCCATCTGTAGCAAGCAGAAAAATTTTTATTATTTATTTTATGATCATAACTCTAAACATATCTCTTTGTGTTGCACATTGCTCCTACATCGTGGGGTTTTATCTGTGATTTGTGCTGACTCCCGTGCTTTTCTCTCCTCTACACACATGGGCTCCTTTAAAAGCTGAGCTCATAGGACTGCTTATGCACCCCCTTAATCCATAATCATGCACTCCAAATCCCATTTCCAGAACCCTCACCCCTCTGGAATTGCCTTATCTTTTGAAATTACCTTCCTTTTGTAAAATAATTGCTCATTTGATACCATGCTTGATCTGTTTGCCTTGCTAAAAAATAGTATCATAGGAGAATAGGATTCAGAATTTTTAATAGCATAAAGATAAAAGTAATTTCTAATATGATTATAAGTTATTGCTAACTATATACATATAAATCTACTCCATGAATTTTTTTTGGTGGGGAGGGAAAACTGGAGATTAAACCCAGGGCCTCACACCTCACACATTCTGGACAAGTGCTCTACCTTAGAGCTACCCCCACCCCAGCCTTATCCATTGGTTTTTAATTAGAAGGTGAATAAAAGTAGCATAAGTATTTGAATATGGACATATTAATGTAGAAAAGTATAAAACTCATCAAAGAAAAATCATAATTGGCAAATAAGCAGCTTCACCATCCATGAAGAATCCATGAAATTGCAAGCCCATTTGATATGAAATGGTAACATGTTTGTTCTTCAATTTGTTGTATGTATGTTATTGTGATGAATGAGACAGAAAATATTGTTTTCCTCTTGGAGCTTACACACTCATAGAAAAGATGTACGAGTACACAAACCATCAAAATAAACAGCTTGGTGGTGAGATAGTGTTCATTTAGAGAAGCTGGACAGAGAAAGCCCTCTGAGCAAGTGGTATGAATTAGAATCTAAAGAATGAGAACTCACCAGCTATGCAAAGACCTGGGGAGAGAGCTAGTCTGGGAAAGGGACTGTCAAGGACAACACCCCAAAGATCAGCCTAGTATGAGCAAGTCCCTGGCCCAATTGCCAGCACCAAAAAACAAAACAAAACAAAAATCGAAAGGGGGCTTGGATTGTAGCTCAGTGGTAGAGCGCTTGCCTCGCATGCGTGAGTCCCTGGGTTCGATCCTCAGCACCACATAAGATAATAAATAAATAAAATAAAGATATTGTGTCCATCTACAACTAAAAAATATATATATATGTTTAAAAAAATCAAAAGGAAGAAGAGCCATCAGTCACGGAACCTATATAGAGAATACATTAACGGTTCAGGAATCCAAAATGTTAGAAATACCCATACTGTGCCTAGAGAAGTGTCAAAGAAAGTGATACAAAACAAACATGCAATAAAGAAAGACTGGAGAATGCCACACCAAAGCCACTGCACATGACTGTGAGCTAGCCTGGGAAAAGTGGCCACCCCTGGCCAACTTATGTATTTCAACTCTAATAATGAGCATGCCAACGAATATGTTGCTTGTGCATGGCTCTAAGTTCAACCACATCATTAATAATTACATGTTTAATATTTGGGTTCCCTGATCATGTTCCCTTGAACAGTTTAAACACCGCCAGTATTCTCAGCTGCTGCTCCACACCTATGAGAATTGCCATATGGACAAAAATATTAAGAGCCAAGTGCCAGCATTCTTTCCCTCTGTCCTACCTTCTCAGGAGAATTCCCTGCTTGCAATAAAGCTTAGCTCCTGGTTGTTTCCTAAAATGATTGAGGTAATGCGTACAGAAGGGAACTAGCAAAAGTCCCAAAAGACAAAAATCAGTTTATAAAAATAGCCATGGAATTATCATCAGTTTTTGTTGTTGTTGTTGTTATGGTGGTTGTTGTTGCTTTGGTACTGGAGATTGAACTCTGGGGTACTCAACCACTGAGCCACATCCCCAGCCTTATTTTGTGTTTTATGTAGAGACAGGGTTTCACTGAGTTGCTTAGCGCCTTACCGTTGCTGAGGCTGGCTCTGAACTCTCGATCCTCCTGTCTCAGCCTCCCAAGAATTGTCCTTTTAAAGTAAAAAAAGAAAAGAAATTTTAAAAATCTAAGAAGTTCGAGTAAGCTGTGGGAAAAAAGGGACCTCAAAATGAGGACAAAAGCAAAACTGGGTGGAGTTTTGTAAAAGAGAAAAGAGAGATGTGGGGGTGGCAGCTGCATCTGAATGGCATCAAGGGGGAAAAAAACCAAAGCTTGTTTTTAGGCTCTTTTGATGTAAGCTGCATGATATAATTTCTTCCTCTCTGCCTTCTCATGAGACCTTCAAGATGAGCCTGAACTACTTTCCAAGGTCTTATGGAATGGGATTGACAATGACAGCCCCCTTTTATTCAGATTGCATCTGCATACAGGAGATTCTATAAATTCATGCTTTCTACTGGGTCTCAACCCAACTCCCAACTGATTCCCTTTTCTACCCTCCAGAATGAGTTTTTCAAACTTTTTCCTCTTGTTCACGTTTCTAACCCTCCTGATTCCTGACCAGGAATCTGCCCACTAGTTCCCTGGAGTGAGAGTCAGAATTGCTCACCTTCTGGCCTCTTCTGTTTGTGAGGCTCCCATTCTGTCCATCATCCATCACGTCTTCCTTCTGGTTGGACTGGAGGACACTGGCCTTGTTCCTTCCCCTGCTAATCCTGCAAACTCTCTCATGGTCTCAGTGCTTCCTGAGTCACTCAGATATGTATCATCATTCCATCCTTTATTACTTCCTATGAATGCCATAGTTTGGATTTTAAATGTCCCCTAAAGACCCATCTATTAAGGGCTGGGTCCCCAGTGTGGTACTATTGGGAGGTGGTGGAATTTTAAGAGGCAAAGCCTAATGGAGGTTAGGTCATTGAAGAGTGCCCACAAAGGTATATTGGAACTATAGTCTCTTCCTCTTTTTCTCTTTCACATTCTAGCCCTTGGGTGAGTTTCCTTCACCACACACTCCCCACCATGATGTACCACCTCACCAGACTCAAAAGCAATGTAGCCAACCAACCATGGACTTAAACCTTCATACTGTGAGCCAATAGAAAGCTTCTTTCTTTATAAGTGGGTTATCTCAGGTATTTTATCATAGTCATGGAAAAATAACACATTATATCTCTGCAACAGCCTCTTCTTCTCCTTGTTCTCACCCTGCTTCTTTACAAAATAGAAATAACAATTCAATCCAAAAGCTCTGTTTCTGGAAATGTATTATAAACAGGCCCAAAATCCAAATACTTTTTCCAGATTTTCTCCCTCAGAATAGTCCCAAAGATCCAGAAGTTGCTCTGTTTCTCTGCCAGAATCATTTCAAAAATCCAGAAGTTGTCTCTGAGGAACTTTATTCTCCTTAATTTTTCATTTTATGGTATTTGTGTTCTCACATAAAGATTTTTTGAATGTCAACACTCTTCGCTTATATCCAATTACTCATCAAATACTGTGGAGTCTACTTCTGAAAAGAATTTTAATAAGATTTTTTTTAATTTGTTCTAATCATACATGACAGTAGAATGCATTTTGACACATTGTACACAAATGGAGCACAACTACTCCTTCCTTTGGCTGCACACGGTGCAGTCACACCAATAGTGTGATCATACATGTATACAGGGTGATAATGTCTGTCTCCTTCCACTGTCCTTCCCATTCCCACACCTCCCTCCGGTCCCCGCATTTCCCTCTGCACAATTCACAATGGGAAGAATGATGTTCCATTTTAACCTTCCCTTCTGCTATGCTCACCCCTGCTCAGGTTCAGTACTTCTCTGGATATTAACAGATCTTGAAGGAACTTTTTGGCTGTTTCAACAGCTTACAATTCTCCTTTCATGAAGCTATCTCTTCTAGAACTCTAACTGGGTCATGTCTTTGTGAGACTCAAACACCTTCAGTGACTTCCTTCTGTGTACCAACTACAGTACAAACGTCTTTCCTAGTATGAGAAGCCTTGAGAATATTACCCCAACTTCCTCTTTCAGCCTTTTGCTCTCCATTCATCTCCTTCTGAAGAACTTCACTGCAGCCGCATCAGAGCTTACCCATGAACACGAGAGTTTGTCCCTCCATCTCTTGCTGTTGCTCTTCCTAACCCAGAACTGGAACTCCCTCCCCCTCTCCACATATGTCTGAAGCCAAACCCCTCTCATCCAAATCACATCTGTCACCTTGTGAAGCTTTACTCAAGCTACCCACGGGAAATACCAATTCCTTCTTCCCCCAGTGTTATCATCTGTTTCCAACTTACCAAACCATAGCTAATCTAGGAACATACAGAGCTTTACATTCCTCAAGATTATGAGCATTTGGCAGACACAGATTCTCTTTATTCATATTTGTCTTTATTCATTTTTCCTACATATAAGTGTGGTATGTACTAGTTATTAAGGAAATAACCTATTCTGATATGCTTAATAGAATCAATCATATCAGTATTGAAGTTGTTATCCTATTTTAACAGCATTATGTTCTATTTTCATTCCTTCAGTTTTGACTCCTTACACAAATACAATTAAAAGGTTTAACCCCGTTTTCAAGTTTTGTTTTAAACTTGAAGAGAAAATGGATAGAGCAGAATTTTGTTCATAAATGTGGCTCTTTGAAACTTCAAGCTTAGTATTAACAATCATATTTGCCACTTATTTAGGGTATCTACTATATGCCAGGCACTAATTTTATATTCATTATATAATTTAATCTTCTAGTTTATCTGCATTTGGCATATATAAAGAAACTGAGTCTCAGAGAAGGAATTAGCCCCAGGTCATGCAGCTATGTGGAAATGCCAGCAATCAAAGATAAATTTGTCTGATACCAAAACTTATGTCCTTGCAACTCTGTCTCACCATGGCATTAACTGCTATGTGGGAAGAGTTAAGAGGACCAAACCAGGACTCCAAAAGGCTAGGGCAGGCTGGCATTACAGGTTGTGCCCAGAAGCCCCAAGAAAAATAATACATATTAATTAGAAATATGGACTAAGGCAGGAGGATTATATAACTATAGTTACATAATATATTATTATATATAGTAGTTATATTATATACAGTTATATTATATACAGTTACATAACTGTAGTGCAAGAAAGTCCCTGCAATCTATGAATCCATGGTTTGGAGTACTCGACATGATGAAATCTGGCCCTTCTCGAATATTCCTTTGTGTAAACCCCAACCCCAATCTCTCCATCTCTGTTAAACCTCAAAACAATGCCCCTGAAAGTGACATTGGGATCTGTGTTCGTTTTTGTAATTTCTACCCTTATATTAAAGTATACATCAAATAGGGACTAGAAAAGCATGTGTGTAAAGTTCGTGTGATTTTTCTGTGAGTCTCTTAAGCAACCAGCTTTGCATTTCTTTCCACCTTTAGTTGTAAATGTTTCTCCCTCTCCAGGAGATTCCTTCAGAATAACAAACACTCTTGAGATCACAAGCAGAGAAACAAGAGATGCTTGGGAATGAGTATTTATGAAACAGGGAATACTTGCCTGGTGATAATTCCTAGGAGGATTATTTGTGGTGTGTAGACCTTGAAGGGTTTGCATTTGGTTTCACACAGCCCACAAGCTTTATGTTCAAATATACAGCAATTTATTCTTTTCTCCTCCTTTAAATTTCTTCCAAGAAGTCCTCTTCTCCTTCCCCCCATAACTAAGTGGCTCTGGAAAGGGGCCGGAAGATCAAGGAAAAAGAATGCCCAGCACACAGAGATAGATACCAAATATGCCCACCAAAGGAGAATGGCCGCTTCTCCTTCTTAATTTTTTCCTTTATGACCCAACACATCTCATTAGATCAAAAGCCCACAGGGGGAATTTGTACGTTAGGATCTATTCAGCAAGTAGTATATTGAAATGCTGAAAAGATGCTTATCTTTAGAAATATGCAAAGATGTAAAGTTATAATAGTCATGGAGGAAGAGAACTGACCTATTTCTTGCTAAAATGATCTGCAGTTTTCATGTTATAAAGAGATTAAAGTGCTTTATTCAAAATATTAACCTCTAGAAAACCTCCCAAGAAGGATCATTGACTAGGAATCAAGAAATTTGGTTCATCTTAATTCTTCCACCAACTCATCCTATGAAATTGCACCAGTTGCTTTGCTGTCTTATACCTGTTTCCTTGTTCATAAAATAGTCATACTAGCCCCTTCCTATTGTCCTCTTGGGGACTTCTAAATACCAAATGAAATTAACGAGATGGAAGTGCAATCAGTAGTCTAACACACCAAGCAACTGCCATGGCCGTTGGGACTGCTCTGTGACTTGCTTTGGGGTGATCTCCAGTTCACCATGGTAAAATAGGCACTTGCATTTCCTTTTACTCCTAAAAATCACACTACATCAAGGGTAATCAATGTTTAAGAGGTACAATCCCACGAAGCACAAAGAAGTCGCAAGGTATGAGCAACAGCAACAAGGAAAAGCTGACCAAGGGGCTGCACGTATAGCTCAGTTGGTAGAGTGCCTGCCTTGCATGCACAAGACCCTGGGTTCAATCCCCAGCATCACACACACAAAAAAAAGATACAAAGCTGACCAAGGAGTCAAAATATTGAGAAAGATGAAGGTCAAGTGCCTGTAGACACAGGCACTAGGGATTAGATAGCTGTCTCCTAAAGGCTCCTGTGCCTAAGGATCAGCCCCCAACTTGGCACTATGGGAGATGATAGAATCTTTAAGAGGTAGAATTTAGTGGGAGGATTTCTAGTCACTGGGGGAGTTCCCTTGAAAGGGCTACTGGGACCCTGGGCTTTTATTGTCCCTTTTTTTGCAACACCGTCATGAAGTGAACAGTTTCACTGGGTCTTTCCACCATGACACACTGTCTCACCACAAGCCAAAAATAATGGGGCCAATCAGCCATGGAAAACCATAAGCCAAAATAGACTTTTTCTCTTTTTAAGTTGATTATCTCAGGTATTTTGTTACAGGAAGAAAAAGCTCACTAATACACCAAGAAAGTCTAGAGAACTATAGGCAGCAGTTATATCAGAAGGGATAAGTGAGGCAGGGACCCAGTGAGGGCCTTGGCTAGGAATCACAAAAGCAAGACAAGTTAGACCTCCTGTTACCCTTCCTGAGTGTACAGAGATGCTCGCATTTCACAGGAACAGGCATAGTGTAAAAGAAAGGAAAAGAGACTGGACAGAAACCAGGAGAGCTGCGGTTGGAAATGTAGTTCAGTAGTAGAATGCGTGCCTAGCATGCACAAGGCCCTGGGTTTGATCTCCAGCATCAAAAGGAAGGAAGGAAGGAAAGAAGGAAAGAAGAGAGAAAGGGAGGGAAGAAGAGTGTTAAGTGAAAGTCTAAATACTGTAAGATACCTTCTTCTGACAGTTGCCATGAGGACAACCAAGAGACAAGGCCTGCCTACACACTCATCAATGATTCAGGAATATGGAAGGAAATACCAGGAGAACAGCTAAAAACCATTAAAAGTAAATACTCAGCAGGACTGAGAATTCCCTTTTTACTTACAGTAAAACCTATGAAATATTAATAAACTACTGATGTGTATTACTTTGAAAAATTTAGTTTTCAAAGAAACCAGAGTCTAGACTAATAGAAAAAGTTAATTTAGTCTCTACTTTTGATTTCATGAGCTAAACCAGATTAAATTCAACAATTTAATCCACATACAATGTCACATGCAACTTAGGGCAGAGTCAGATGCATGTGACAGTGTCCGCGTGATCATTCATCACTTGTGGAAGAGTGAGGGGCAGGGCCACAGGTATTCAGAGGCACATTCCCTGACAAAGACTTTCCTCAAATGGCGCTGGGACCAGCTGCTCAACCTGCCTCGTTTATGACCAAGAACAACAGAGAACCTGCCTACGGACCTTTCTCCCTTCCTTTGCCCTCCCCAGCTGAGCACTATTGTCACAATTTGGTCTGATTGAGTCATCTCTCATCTGTAAATCCTTCATTAGCCCTACACTTCATCCATCCAGCCTGGTCTCCAGAGCCTCCCCATTCCCGGTCCCCACCCAGCAGAGAATTCCTGACCATTGTCCCAAACTTATGCTCTTCCTTCTCTCTGGGGTGTCCTGACTGACTTTTCCTGGCAAAAGAGCATTCCTTTAAGGAAAACTAACCTCAAAATTATCATCCATTCTCAGCCCAACAGGGCAAAGTCCTTGTTCCTTATTTTATACTCTATACATTCCTACCCTATATTCCAATTATTTCCTTGAATACCTGTCTCTCCAACTAAACTGAGTCTTTCAGAGGAAGAATTAAGTTTTATCATCACTGTATCCTCAGTACCTAGCAGAATGTTGGCAAGGAGTGAATTAATCTAACATTAATTTAGTTGAATGTCTACATAATGCTAATGTCAGAAAATATAATTCATATTACTCCAACCTTCCAGGGCATAAGATATAAATACCATCCCAAATACAGTAACCACGTTGTTGTAGTTGGATCTGTATCCTCCCCAGAGGCTCTTGTGTTGAAGGCTTGGTCCCTAATGCAGCAGTGTTCAGAAGTGGGATCCTTGACAAATGATTGACTCATGAGGGCTCTGACATCATCAATGAATTAATGCACTGAAGGGTTCGAAATTTGAATGGATTATTGGCAGTTGGTGGAAAGTAAAGGGAGTGAGTCCTTGCAGCCATACCCTTGGAGACTATTTCTCATTCCTGGCTCCTTACCCTCACTCTTTCTGCTTCCTGGCTACTGCGAGCTGACATCTTTCCTCCACCATGCCCTTCTGCCATAATGCTCTCCCTCACCTCAGGCCCAAAGCAAATGGAACCAGCTGATCATGGTCTGAAACCATGAGCCCAAGTAGATCTTTCCTCCTCTAAGTTGTTTTTCTCAGGTATTTGCCACAGCCATGAAAAAATGACTAAAACAAACATCAGTGCTCTGCTTGTTTTAAGAGATAATAAGGAGGACGAGAAGCAAGGGAGACCCACTGGGGAAGCTGATGCATTTAACATTCAGAGAATACAAAATTATTTTCTGTAGTAATCATTATTCTGAATACATTTTAATTTTCATGGCAGCATTCAAATTCAGCGAAGTATTTCATGTGTGAACAAAAAGGTGCACTTACCAAATGAAAGTATTTTACACCTGGCAGTTCATACTCAATTTCATTTTTTAAAATATTAAACAAAAACAAAAGCGTCAAGTGATCTCAAAGAAAGACAGAATTAAAGTAACTTGAATCACCTTTCTCTATCTTTATGTGTTATCATTACTAATTTCTAAACTCCTGTTGTAAAGTAGCAGTATGAAGTACCACAGGACCAGTAGACAAAGAAGACTTCTTGCAAGCACACAAGAGTCCCTATCCTAATGAACTTACTCTGAAAACAATGCCTATAGTTGTACTGTCCTGCATCAGAGTCTACTGTGTGACAGAGATGCCTCCAAATTAACGTCCATGAAATTTTTATTAAGTAAAAGGTAATAAAGACATGTTCAATTGAAAGCATAGATACACATTCATAAAACTCAACAGTAATCACAGAAAATGTTTAGCACTTACATCAACAAAATATTTTATTTGGAGTATTTTACCTCTGGCATTGTTTAAAGTTGCTGGAGCATGGTGACAATAAGAAGCAACCAACTCAAGGCCAGTTTTATGATTGGTTTTAAATTCTCTATAAGCCATGCACTTCTTTACTGACTGCCCAGAGAGACTACAGGAACTATCCCACCCTGCCTCCAGTCTACTGTATGGCCTTGCCTGGCTTCTCTCCAAAAGCAAAGAGCAGGAAGAGGACCTGGAGAATCCAGGCTGTCCAGGGCAGCAGAGTCTCTGGCCTGGGAGATCAGAAACCAGTTCTTGCCTCCAGTTCTCAGACTTTGGCCACCTACCAGGACTGGCCAGTCGCATGGCACCTGCTGTGAGGGCTTTGGACAAGACTGCGAAGGCCAGCTCTACCACCCTCCCACAGCTCTGTGAACCTGCCTTCCTTCCTTGAACTCCTGCTGTATTTGTCTACTGGAACTGCCATAGTTAAGTCCCATAGACTCAGTGGCTTAAATGTTAGAAATTTATTTTTTTCTCATTTCTGGAGGCTGGAAGTCTAAGGTCAAAATGTCAGCAGGGATGTGCCTTCTATGGCTTCTCTCCTGGATTTGAGGACACTCATCTCCTTCTGTCTTGAGGAAGTTGTCCCTCAGTGTGTGCTGTCTACATCCTAATCACCCTTCTGAAAGGACACCAGTTATATTGGATTTGCGCCCACCCATTAGACCATATTTTACCTTAATAATCTCTTTAAAGACCTTTCCAAACACAGTCGCATTCTGAGGTACCAGAGTGTGGACTTTTGCACGTGAATTTTGGAAAGTCACAATTCGGCCCAAAACACCTACTCTCTGACCCTAAATCTCTCAACACAACACATCTTCTTCCCTTCAGGCACAAAACTTATCAACCACTTTCCACAACTAGATAGCCCCTTTCTCCTCCCTGCTACTTCCCAAAGTTATGTTCTACGTGTTTCTTATCCACCTTCCTTGATTAAATAATTATTGGGATAATTGGCTTATGCCCTCCCAGAACAAATGGTGTTCTTAAGAAGTTGGATAATTGGGATGACACTGTAAGCAGCAGAACACACCATTGGTAGGGGTGGAGGTGAAGCGTGTTAGACTTTTCGGTGTTTCTTCCTTTTCTCCCTCATCTCATCTCCACCCTTCTTGCTGGGCTGTCTATGCCCTCCTCCAAAAAGCAGAGACAGTTTTCAGGATTAGAACAGAGATTTCTTTCAATACCACATTCCTTCTTATCCTTCCCAATCAAAGTCCACATTTCTACACACCCTAGCAGTAGGCATGGATCTCAGTAAATACATGCTATGGTTTGGATATCAAGTATTCCCCCCAAAGACTCATCTTTTGAGAACTTGGTCCCTGATGCAGCAAGGTTTTAGAAGAGGAGCTGTTAGAAAGTGATTGGGTCAGGGCTTCGACTTCATTAATTAATTGATCCATTGAAAAATTGAATGGACAACTGGAAGGAGGGAGAAAAATATAAGCGGGGAGCATGGTTGCAAGAAGTAGTTCACTGATGGCATGCCCTTGAGGAGTATGTATCTTCCTTCTCTCTCTCTCTCTCCCTCCTTCTCTCTCCTCTCTTTCTCTCTCTCCCTTCTCTTCTTCTCCATCTCCCTCTCCCTCGCCTCCCTTCTTGGCAACCATAAGCTGTGCAGCTTTCCTCTGCCACACTCTTCCTCCATGATGTTCAGCCTCACCTCAGGCCCAGAGCCGTGGAGCTAGCAGACTAAGGACTGGAACCTCTAACGCGTCAAGCTAAAATAAACCTTTCCTCTTTTGTTATTGTCAGATACTTTGGTCCTAGCCACGAAAAACTGACTAACAAGATTAGGACTATAAAACACACCAACACACACACACATTGCAAAACACAAGTTTCCGCATGTTTAAGTTTTCCTAGGTATTGTGCTTCAGTGGTCCGGTTTCACAGTAAACACATTGGAATCATGCATTTTGTTATGTAATTAGCAAATCATAAGGACAGAAAGACTGCGTCTGAAAAGCATGTATTCCCACATGGGTATTGTCCCTGTGCCATGAGGTGTATTTTACCTGTCAGTAGTATTGGTACTCAGAGAATAGTCTAAAAAGCATTTTGAAATAATGGAAAACAAGGGCAGAATCAAGGTCATGTGCTTGTGGCACTGAGACCAAAGCTTTCTGCTATTGCAGTCACGGGTTTCTTAGGCTTCTTGCAGGCAGGAACCAAGTCTTTCTGCACCACCTTTCACTTTACAGAAACAAGGTACCTCATAACTACCTTGAATTGAATTGAATACATATTTATCTTCTGGCCGATAAAGTTGAAAACAGCTTGTTGATTTTCACCAGTTAACCAACTAGTAGAAAGAGGATCAGAACATAGATTTCCATGTCACTATTTCAACCACCATGATCCCAAAAAATGTCTAAGTTTAAATAAGCTCTCATACATTTCAGAAATAGGAAGTTTAAATAGAGCATAATTTTTCTTTTATCTGTTATCACATTTCTTACTATTATCTCTAAATTCCTCTTAACACTCTAGCTTGTCTGTTCAGCACTTAATTATTCGTATTATACCCAAAGAAGTCTGTTTCAAGAAAAACATTAAATACACAATTTAGAGAAGGAGGAAAACATGACATTCAGTATTGTCTTACTTTGAGAAAATAATTCTGCATGCATGTATAGCTTACTATGAACTAGGGAATAATTTAACTTTATGACCCTCATATTCAGTTGTTAATTACGTTTTCGTTGCCCTCAATATATTCTATTGCATCAATGGGAAACTATAGTAGTCCTCCAGTGACCAAAATTATACATATTGATTGTTATGAATATTAATTAAAAGCTTTGTGTCTTCATGGAAAACCATCTACTTCCTACTTCAAAGACATTGAGCTTCAGTGCTATGAAAAATTTACTTCAGTTAAAATTTTCAGAACATTCCAGTCAATAAGATCATGCGTTCTTTGTTGTTGTTCTTCAGCTCCTGGAAAGACAAACATTTTTAAATGAAGTAATTGATCTACAACATTTTGCCCATGAAAGAACCTATTTCAAAAGAAAATAAGTGTGCCATATCTGACTTAGGGAAAAAAAATATTACAGAAAGAAAGCTGGTTAGTTGTTAATGACTTTTAAACTACAAAGTGAGCAGAAGTTGGGGGAATCAATCAACCATGTTTGCTGTGCGCACAGCCTCACAATGCTCATGCACATTGTGGGGGGTATAAATAGGGGAGAAGAGTTTTCATAATCTTGCGCATGCGTGCTTAGAGAAATAGCTCAAGGATCTACTTATGTGCTCACATGTGAGCATTTCTTGGAAAGCACTAGATACAAGGAGGGAGCCACCAACCCCCACTCTCATAGGACTTGCTCCTCTCTCTTTTTTCCTTCTTTGCCCCTTGAGAACAAAATTGGTAACCAGACATAAGAGGTGAACAGGGTTGAAGGCAGCCTGTACCTGAACATTGTGCAAGACGGTCCTTAATTATTCTTGGTTTCGCTTCCTCCTAGAATGAATTTAATTATTTAAACAGTAGAACAAAATATGTCGAAATTTATCACAGCAAAACTAAAGTCATTTCATTTTAAATACGTGCGATATTATTTACCTTTGTCAGGAAGCGGGTCTTTGATTCAAGGAGAGTTGCAAATGTGGTCATTCTTTACAAGTGGAATTATTATAGTAAGATATTTTATAGAACAAAACCAAAGGAAAGAAATCAATACCACTGGGATGGGTCAGTGTCTCCTCTACATGTCTTGAATCTGTCACCCAAGTATTCACTTACAGAGCTCATCCCAAATTCTCCCTTGGTATCTGAGCAGTCTTGGCTGAGGTTATGTTTTCAAAGTACCTGACCCTGACCACAGCCTTTTCTGAGTCTCACTTGTGACCATCCTTTCTTCCCTCAAGGCCAGCTTACTGCAGAAATGCAGTCTGTCACCTATTCCTTTTCTTAAGCTCGCTGCACATTTCATCCATGGTGCAGAAGACTCTACTGGTAGTTGGAGAGATCAAAGGAAAATATCACAGAACAACAACAAAACTCAAAAATTAATATTTGGCCTTTTGTTTATTAAAATGTTTCTTAGCCAACAACGACAAGGGTTGGCAAAGTTCTAGAGAAGCTGAGAATTTTGTTCATTGATGGTGAGAATGAACAATGGAGAAGCCCTTTGACAAACATCTTAGCAGCCCCCTCCAAATGCTAAATACAGAGTTACCATACAACTGGCAATTCCACTCCCAGGAATACACCCAAGAAAAATGAAAATACATGTTCTGTTGAAGAAAAAAAAATTTGACATTTGTTAAGCTAGTAAAGAAGACTTTATTCAGGATTATTATAATACATGTCAAGAGTATCACAATAGAGGAGATTGGGCTCAACTCCTAATATAGCAAAGACAGTTGGGGATTTATAGCCAATGAGTGGAGTGAGGGGTGGACAGTGACTCAGGACAGTCCTCAGAGGTAGGGAGAGTCTTGCTATACCAACTTTACAGGATTCTTGCTGAAGGTCAGTTAAGGTCTTTTAAGTGGGAGATGGGGAACCTGATCGGGTATCAAGGGTGGAGACACTCTTACTAAATTTATTTAGCAGGATTTTTTTGCTAAAGCTAGTCCATCCAGGTCAGGCATGGCTGAGACGTAGTTGAGAAAAAGCTCAGAGGAACCCTGCTAAAGTTTGGTCAAGGAAAAAGTCTTTGTTAACACAAAAACTCATATATGCCAGTTCATACCAGCATTAACTCGTAACAGTTAAAAAGTGAAGGCACCCAAAATGTTCATGTCCATCCACTGATAAGTGGGCAAAATATGATTTATCCATACAATGGACTATTACTCCACAATAAAAAGGAATGAAGTACTCATACTTGCTACCACACAGGTAAACCTTGAAAACATTATGCCAAGTGAAAGAAGCCAATCAGAAAAGACCACATATTGCATGATTCCATTTATAGAAGATGTACTGAGTACCCAAGTCCACAGAGATGAAATCTAAATTAATGGTTGCCAGAGGCAGGCAGGGGAGATCACAGGAATTGGCTGGTGATGGCTCTATGGTTTCCTTTGAGACTAATGAAAATGTTCTAGAATTAGATGGTGGTGATAGTTGCACAACCCTAAAAATACACTAAAAACACTGGATTGAATGCTTTAAAGGGGTGAATCTTCTGGTACATGAGTTACATTTCAAGAAAACTGTTTTTAAAAAATCCTCAGACATTTCCACAAGCTAGGCTCCAGATATACCCTAATTTTCTCAGTCTTAATTTTCCTCTTCTCTTCTCCCATAGCAGTGGAAAATAATTATCCTCCCTTTATTATGGAGAGAAAATCTGCTTTCTCTAGTTCCTGCCTTCTGACTCCATTCTAGGTCCTCTTCATTAATGTCCTCCACTAACATGTTCTAGTGGAATCCCACTTTCTCTTACATTCCCAACATCTGATATACCCCCCTTTAAAGAGGAGAAATGTTGATAGCCTGGTGTGACTTGAAAGTTGTATGAGTTTTTTAACTCGATAACAAAATTTTATATTAAAATGAAATATGTCTTATATTTTCAAGGCATGTACTTCCAGTAAGGTTATCTCAATTATTTTTTAAAATCCCAAACAAGAAAGATAAGAGAATTATCAAATAATAGCTACAAGGAAACTCTAATAATACTTCTAATAATAAACACAACCAAATGAACACGATAATAGTGAATTCAAAGAAGAACAACCATTGGGTTAAATTGCCATGATTAAATCTCAATTATTTAAGTTCTATCAGGATTCATGCTCATTCAGGCTATTTTGAGGTCATATTAATAAAATATTAAATGTGTAAATAATGAACTACACTGACATGGACATGCCACTAAAATAACTCAGCTTACTACATACAATTAGCCACAAAATGCTTCTTTTAATGAAATAACAATGACTCCAAGTGTCCAATTAGACCATTCATGTGTTGAAAACCACAGCCATGCATTACATTCATCTTTAGAGAGTCCCTAACTTGAAATCTCACTGTGTAGTTGGAAAACTTCCGACAGTACAGGCTAAAGATCAGAAGGATGCTGGCATTAACAAACACACAGAAAAAGAACTGATGGTAGCTACTGAGGGTAGATAGCTGTGTGGAAAGGTCATATACAGGAGCTGCCCATCAATTATTTCTTTACTTTACCGAAGAAAGAACAGAGGCAAATAGATGGGAAAAATTTGGGAATATTACTTAGGATTCCATTCTTCTCAAACAACAAAAAAACAGAAATCGCTGCTGTGACAGCTGAAACAGATAGCAATCTCCCCAGCTATAAAGTCCAGAAGTAGACAGTCCCAGGGCTAATAAAGTGGCTCAATGATTCATCAGGAACCAAGACCCACCATCTCTCCACTCCACCAACCTTGAGCCTTTGTTCTAATGTTTGTTGCGTGTTGTTTGCAAGCCACTGAACCCCCAGGTCTCACTTCAGACAAAAAGAAAAAGAAGAATGAATAAGGGAAAAAAAAAATCACCAAACCTTCCCCTGAAATCTCTAACAGGTTTCTGTTTCCATCTCATTAGTCAAAACCATGTCAAATGGATACCCTTTGGTACAATGCAACCCGGGCTATTAAATATTTTTTTAAAAACCAAGGTCCTGAGGGAAAAAAGGAGTAGAATGGATATTGGGTAGGCAACTAGCATTGGGTATTATAGATCTATTCTCAGTGGTTGGCAAGTTATCTAGAAACATTTAAATCTTTATTTTTTTAATTTTCATGCCGATTATAACTTATCAACACAAATTTAAATACAGAGCTAGACGGCCATCTTATAAGCCAGCAATGCCTTGCAATTTCACTGTCTCTGCTCCAATTTGTATCCGTGATAGAAAATTAATGCCAACGACTATTATTTTAATTGTCATGGACAAATGAGAAAAGAAAAGAAAAAGAAGGTGGTAGATGACAGTGCATAAATGATGTGCTCAGACAAAGTAAAGATCAAATGACATCGCAGCATGCTGCACTGTGGGGGGAAGGAGATAAAGTAGTCTGCAGAATCGTTAGACAAGACTTTGCCTTTGGCCAGTCTCTTGGAAATGTACACTTCCAGACAATGACAAAGAGGTGTTTGGAACAGTTGTCTTGTGGCTGCCAGCGTTTGGAATCTAAGTAGTTAGAGGAGCCATGTGTTTAGAGCAGCCCAGCCCTCTAATCCAGGGTTTTCATTAACAAATGTGCCTTCTACTGTTCCAAAAACATATAAAAACTCAGAAGCTTTAAAATGGAAGGAAAGGGGAAACGGGGTGTATGTACATTATTGTGACTAGCAAAAAACAGTTTCTTCTATAGCCTTTTAATCTAGTCTACTGGTTTCCAGAAAAAAAAAAAATACTCACTGGAACTATGGACCATGGCAATTAAAAAAAAAAAAATCACCAACTTCAAAGTCACTTCAGAACTGGCTGAGAAATTGGATGAGCTTCCATCTTGCTGTCCAAGAAGGATGGCATTGTGCAGCGGCTGAGTCCTTGCCCACTTTCAAAGCATCTTGCCACTCCACAATAAAGAGGGGTCCAGGGGTGGGTGCCAGGCATTTTATCACTCTGACTAAGACACCTGTGGAATCAAACTAACCCTGTCAACCAGCCTGGATTACTAAGCAGTCACATAACAATGGATAGCTACAGGGTCTCCTAAAGTGTCATGTCTCCAGTTTTAAAATATCTCAGAGAAGGGCTTCTTTTTATTCCCTTGCTTAGGAGATAGCAATTTTTTGAATGCTCTTCAGCTCCCTGGAGGAGTGGTATTGAGCCCTCTGCTATTCTATTTAAAGCCCCTAAAAATGAGAAACGCCATCAGATGGGGAATGAGCTACCAGCAGCAGGAACATGACAAGTGGTGGGCTTCAGAATGAACTTGAAACAGCAGATTTTTCCATCAAAGGGTCATCTGCTTAATGATCCCCAACTTGATCCAAAATCTCCCCAAGCTAATCAGACTCTTCTTTCTGTTCAAGTTATATCTCGATCTTTTCTTCCACAAATGTTCTGCAGATGTGCCCTGCCCAGGCCTTCCTGTGGTACAAAGCTGTTCCTTGATCTCGACCTCACCCTCTCTCTCCCACTCCCCATTCCATTGCCAAGTAAAGAAACTACCCAAAGCTCCACTGAGCTTCTAAACACTGAGGCTTCACGAAAATTCCACATGAATAGCATGAGCGAAAGATGTTAACCAATTTAAGGCTCCTTCCATCACTATTCTTTTTTTATTTTTTATTTGTTCTTTTTAGTTATACATCACAGTAGAATGTATTTATATCATATATACAGGGAGTATGACTTCCCATTCTTGTGGTTGTACATGATGTGGAGTTACACTGGTCTTAGGAACTTAGGAAAGTTGTGTCTGATTTATTCTACTGTCTTTCCTATTCCCTTCCCTCCTCCCTTCCTCCACCCCTCACTGTCCAATCTAGTGAACCTCCCCCCACACACACACCTATTGTGAGTCAGCATCAGCATATCAGAGAGAACATTCAGCCTTTGGTTTTGAGGGACTGGCTTATTTCACTTAGTATGATAGTCTCCAGTTCCATCCACTTACTGGCAAATGCCATAATTTCATTCTTCTTTATGGCTGAGTACTATTCCATTGTGTATATGTAACCACGTTGTCTTTATCCATTCATGTGTTGAAGAGCACCTGAGTTTGTTCCATAGCTTAACTATTGTGGATTAAGTTGCTGTAAACATTGACGTGGCTGTGTCACTATAGTATGCTGATTTTAAGGCCTTTGAGTATAAACCAAGGAATGGGATAGCTAAGTCAAATGTGGTTCCATTCCAGGTTTTCTGGGGAATCTCCATACTGCTTTCCATAGTGGTTGCGCCAATTTGCAGTCCCACCAGCAATGTATGAGTGTACCTTTTTCCCCCGCATCCTCACTAACATTTATTTTTGCTTGTATTCTTGTTAATTGCCATTCTGACTAGAGTGAGATGAAATCTCAGAGTAGTTTTGATTTGCATTTCTCAAATTGCTAAAGATGATGAACATTTTTTAATATATTTGTTGGTTGATTATATTTCTTCTTCTGTGAAATGTCTATTCAGTTCCTTAGCCCATTTATTGATTGTGTTATTTGGGGTTTTTTGGTGTTAAGTTTTTTGAGTTTTTTATATATACTGGACATTAGTATTCTGAGGTGCGTGTGGTAAAGATTCTCTCCCATTCTGTAGGCTCTCTCTTCATGTTATTTATTGTTTCCTTTGCTGAGAAGAAGCTTTTTAGTTTGATACCATCCCACTTATTGATTCTTGGTTTTGCTTGTTGCACTTTAGGAGTCTTGTTGAGGAAGACTCTAAAGCATGAGACTAATAGAGATTTTGGCCTACTTTTTCTTCTAATAGGTGCAGGAACCCTGATATAATTGATCCACTTTGAGTTGAGTTTTGTTCAGGGTGAGAGATAGGGGTCTAATTTCATTTGTTACATAGTTATTTCCAGTTTTCCCAGCACCATTTGTGGAAGAGGCTATCTTTTCACAAATGTATGTTTATGGTGCCTTTGTCTAGTATGAGATAATGTCTAGTATGTATTTATGTGGATTTGTCTCTGTATCTTCTATTCTGTACCATTGGTCTTCTTGTCCTTTCTGATACCAATACCACGCTGTTTTTGTTACTATACCTCTGTAGCATAATTTAAGGTCTGGTATTGGCCTTCTGCTTCTCTTTTCTTGCTGAGGATTGCTTTGTCTATTCTAGGCCTCTTATTTTTCCAAACAAATTTCACAACTGCTTTTTCTATTTCTGTGAAGAACAACATCAGAACTTTAATAGGAATTGCATTAAATCTGTATAGTGCTTTGGGTAGTATAGCCACTTTGACAATATTGATTCTGCCTATCCAAGAACATGGGGGATCTTTCCATCTTCTAAAATTCTCTTTAATTTCTTTCTTTAGTGTTCTGTAGTTTTCACTGTAGAGGTCAGATTGATTCCCAAATAATTTTGGGGGTAATTTTGAATGGGATAGTTTTCCTAATTTTTCTCAGTTGATTCATCACTCATATTTGTGTTGACTGGAGTTCTAGAAGTTTCTACTGGAGTTTTTGGGGGGCTTCTAAATATAGAATCATGTTGTCACAAATAGGAATCATTTGAGTTCTTCTTTTCCTACTCGTATCCCTTTAATTTGTTTCTTCTGCCTAATTGTTTTGGCTAGAGTTTCCAGGACTGTGTCGAATAGAAGTGGTGAAAGAGGGCATCCTTGTCTTGATCGAGTTTTAGAGAGAATGCTTTCAATTTTTCTCAATTTAGAATAATATTGGCCTTGGATTTAGTATATGTAGCTTTTACAATGTTGAGGTATTCCATTACTACTTAATACCTGATGGACCTGAGCTTCTAGCTGAATTTTGATTCTTCTGAGGTCCCAGAATATACAAGAAGATCCAGTTTATAACTATGAACATTTTTTTAATCTCATTTCTTTCATTCTTTTTATTTTTCAGATTTTTTTGTACCAAAACTGGCCTAAGATTTCTGTCATCCTCATTCTCAATTTCCTACCCAAACTCTCCCAGAGGCCCTCAGGCATTATTTTTTGTGACCTCCAGTCACTGTTTTCTCCCTATTTCTTATGTCCTGTGTTAGCTTTTCATTGCTGTGACAAAATACCTGAGAAAATCAAATTAAAGGAGAAAAGGTTTATTTTGTCTCTTGTTTTCAGAGGTTTCATTCTATGGAAACTTGTGTCTGTTGTTTCTAGTCCATGGTGAAATAAAAAAATAATGGCAGGGAACATATGGTGGAGCATAGCTGCTCACCTCAAGGCATCTGGGAAGCAGAGAAAAAAAGAGAGAGAGAGAGAGGGAGGGAGAGAGAAGAAGGGTTGGAAAGAAAAGATAAACTCCCCAAGGACACACCGCCAAGGACAAGACATTCATTTCAATTCAACTAGGTCCCACCTCCTACACTTCCTACCACCTCCCATTCAAATGCGAATCCCTCAATGGATTAATCTGCTGATGAGGTCAGAGCGCTTAAAATCTAATCACTTCTCAAAAGCCTGCCTCTGAACACACTGCATTGAGGACCACCTCTTCAACACTGGAGCCTTAGGTTTGGTTTCCAGATGCAAATCTAACATGCCCTCTCTCTTTTTTCCTTTGTTGGACCAATCTTGACAAGTGCACATCCCCCATTTCAGAATCTCCTTCCACATCCTGAGCTGCTTTCCCCTATCTGCATATGTAATGAGAGGCAGGATATGAGTGATACCAGCCAGGCATCTCCAGAGTTAACCTAGTTTATTGGAGGGGGAGAAGCATTTATATGAAAACTTCTTAAATCTTTGTTCACATATGCTTTAGTGATACCCTTTGGCCTCTGAGTGAACTAAATGCATCTTTTACACGTGGAAACTACCTGCCTTCTTTATTCACCAAGAAGCATAATTAAAACCAATTAAATGGTTCAACACCCTCGGTCACTGCAAGAGCGGGCAGTGGTAAAACAGTGTTCATTCAGAATAAAATCCAGCTTTGGGGCAAAGACCTGCTATTGGTTCCTCTCTTGCACTACAAGGGGTCTGTTCCTCTTTCTATTCTTCAATAAATCCTATTCTTCTTACACTCAAAAAAAAAAAAAAAAACTCTTAGATGATTATCTAAATTAAAAAAAAAAATTAAACCAGGTGGATAATGCACAAATCTCCAAGATTGCATGACCAGTGTAAGAGACTCTGAGTCAGACAGTCCCGAAGGCATTTCTTAGCCTAGATGTCCTAGGCACCTGCGTAAATTGAGATGAGACAATCCAGAAAGATGGCCCAATGCCTGAACGCCACCTTTGACACTCTTAAATCTTAAATCGCTTCTTTTCTTCATGGGCTCTGAGGTTGAACCCAGAGATTCAGCAGCCTTCTCAGCAGGAGTAATTGGAGATATAGTTCACAACTGGCATTAAATAAGCCCTGTGGAGTTCAGCAGTGAAGTTTACCAAGGCAATGAAGAAGGGCAAAGTTCTTCTTCTATACAATTCGGTCATAGGGGGACCTGAGAAGTGGCTAGCCAGTCAAGCATCTCAGCAGAATTTACACAAGCATCACTGATGTGGGGCTGGTCTGCCCTTACACACACGTCCCACCCTCCTGTCCTGGAGCCTGAGATTCACAGCATTAATGATCTGATTATTTTTTTCTAGTTCTTCCTTGTGAGCAAATACTCCGGGGAGAGGTTATATTTCATTAAATATTAGCCCACGCTTGATTTCTCTTTACGCATCTCCAGTAACATTCTGCTCTATCTGCTCCACTTAGAATCCAGCACTCCCTTCCAGATTCAACTTATTTGAATCTTCACCTCCTACGGGAAACTTTTTCCACTCCAGCCTCCAGGGGACTTCTTATTCTTCGCTGTCTCCTTATTCTGCCAACCATACATTGCTTGTGCCTGATAACTCTTTTCTTTCTCCACAGCTGAATTCTAAACATGTAAGATCTTTGAATTCAGAAAGCATTATTCTTTCTCATAATGACCCAGAGCTGCTTTTTTCACTCAGAAATACACAGAAAAATGAGTGCAACTATGGCTGACTGTAGGTCAGAAGCAAGAACAAAGTATGGACAGACATGGCTATGTTTTGCTAATAAAGTAAGAGGAGAGGGACAGGGCTGTGGGTGGGGTTCAAGCAGGCAGCATGGACTAAATGGGTGGACAGCAGGACAGGGGGCAATCGAAGGAATTCTCTACACCATCCTGTTCATGTTCCTCTGAACTTCTGATTTCCTTCTGAACCACGAATCTGAGACAAAAATGCCAAGGTATAGCCCAACACAATAATTTAATTCTATACCAAATTATTTTGTATTTTACAAAAAAATAAATAAAATATGCAACTTTATTTATTTATTATTTATTTATTTATATTTTGTACTTATTTTCCTAGCTCAACCAACCTTTTTTCATTCAGAAATACACAGAAAAATGTGTGTCCTTTCTGACTGTTTGCCTCATCTTCAGAGCAGAGGAGCCATTTCCGGTATAGAAAGGCTCTGCCTCTGCTCTTTATGAAGATCTTAATGCTGGCTTGGCAGTCTCACAATTGTACAGACTCTCTCCTCTGGTCAGGAAGCACTCCCAGGAACATAAGGTACTGTATTCCGGACCAGTTCCAAGTCCTTCATCTGTCCAGAAAGTCGCACAGTTTGACTCCCTGTCCTGGGTGTGTGGCTGGCGAAGGGGCACAGAAACTTTCTGCATTCATTATGCATGAGGAACCCCAGAAGGGAGTGAGCCAACAGCCAAGTGCAGATGCACCATCCCGACCCCACCCCTCTCAGGAGCAGAGACCCTGAAGGGAACACTGAAGATTGTCCTCAATTTCAGTGTAGCCACACACGGCAGGGAAAGTGCATAAGAAAAGAGGAAGATCAAAGAGCAAAAAGTTGAAGCCCAGGAAAGAGGCAGAGAAAAATGGAGAGAAGGATAAAAGAGAGAGGAGGGCAAAGGAGAGTGCAGGAGAAGACATGCAGAAGGCAGGCGGGCTGGCGGGCGGGGACAGAGAGACAGGGACACCGCCAGTAATGAGGTGGTTGGTCCTCTGCTTCTTCTCCTCTCCTTGATATTTAAAGTCTTCCCGACTGAAGTGTGTGGGATGGCCCTGGGGGGTAAGGCGGCTGCAGCTGCACCACTGCCCCTGGGGCTCTGGGTTCTGGTCCTCAATGGACCCTCACTGTGTCCTATGCTGACTTCTCCAAAGTCCGGGTGCTTTCAAGTATCCATTCCGGTCCGGCTCAGTTATTTCGACTAAATCCATTTCCATCAAATTATCACTTCTAGCAGTGATAGAAAAATTAATGATTTCTTGAAGGGACTATTGTATTTAAATATTTCAAGCCTGTTGGTGTGATGTGTGTCAGCAAGAGAGAAACATATTGACTTGGAGTTGCAGCTAATGCCGGCTTTTATAAATATCCTGTCAGATAAATAATGGCTCTCAATGGATCCAATATGATGTACAGTTCTAAAGCAAGCAGGGTTTTGCCAAGAGGCTCAAAGGAAACTGCCACCACAATAGCATGGGCTGAATAATGGGATTTTCGTTTATCTTTTCTACCAGAGAAAGGAGCAGCAGAGAGGTTAGCGCAGCGGGCACCTAGGAGAAGGTAGATTGATTCCTCAGATTTCACAAAGGGTCCAGACTTCCAAGGGCTCTAGCTGAGAGCTTCCCGAATACCAAAGAGCAGGTAGAATTTGCATTTGAATCCATCCTACAAAAAAGCAGCCCAGTTGGTGCCCTGGAGGGTTACTCTCCAGGGTTGCTCTTGCTGTGAGGAGCAGGCAACTCCTTTTGGCTGAGGAGAGCTGGTGGCCATTTGAGAAAAACCTGTAGCTCCAATCAGTATTGAACACTGTCTTGCCTGGAGCAGTATAGACATCCAACCACCCACTTTACATCCCAAGTCTGCCTTTCGCCCCCTCCTCCCATTACTTAACCTTTTGTCCATTTCCCTTCACAGCAGAAGACACACCCAATTAGAAAATGTGAAGAATGTCATTTTGCTTCCTGTTAAGACTTCCAACAAATATTAGATGAAGAAGAGTGAGTGAGTGACAGGATTAAAACTGCTGGATAGAGAGAAGAGGCTGTGACTGTCCCCGACTTCAGTTGTCCATAGACAGTTGCGGACTGACCCCAGCACACTGGCATGCCCACGATTCATCTTTAAAACACGTTTGAGGATGAGAAGTTAGAGATCTTCAGAATTCTAAATAACCCCGTTCAAAGCAAAACAGTCACTTAATCCTGTACTCTCGTGACCTACTCTGGGTTTTAATGTCGCCTTCTCATTAAAGCAACTGAGAATCTCTGCTCTCTAACAGATAAACAGAGTTGAAAGATTAATTAAAATGTGGAGCAGAAAATGCCCTACCATATTTCTTATGAGGATACAGCAAAAAAGGAACCATGCAAATCAACACTAATTCAAGAGACTTCATCTCAACTGCCATCTTTTTTGTTAATAAGTTAAAAATATCACATAACTTAAAATTGAAGTCCAGCCTGTTAGTGTGGTATCACTATACGAAATTTCTTCACAAAAGTGAGATATTCCCGTGCTCCTGCTAGCTGTCCATCAAGGTTCAGGATGATGGGGAAGAGAAATCCTATCCCCCTATATTTTCTGATTATGTATTTGGCTGAATCAAAAGAAACCCTTCTCCCATCTTCCCCTGTTCTGAGAAATGCATCTCTGGGTGATTTGATTGTACAAACATCAAGTGTGCTTACACAAGCCAAGATGGCACAGTCCACCCCACACCTAGGCTATGTGGTTGAGCCACTGACATACATGCACTCAGCCATGGACAGGAACATCATTGCGCAGTTCACAACTGTGTTTATATTTACAGCCTTCTACAAGTGAGCTTTAAGAAGTGTGGCCTTTGCACAGCCTACCAGAGTCACAGAGAACCACGCTGCTGCTTGTACCAGACACTGTCACACTGTAGAGCCTGAGGAGATGACTCTTCTATCACATCAGAGTGATGCAGAATAGACTGTGGGTCTCAATCCCAGAGAAACATAGCCTTCAGAAGAGAAATAAGATGGACGTATAACTTGCCTGGGTATTTCAGATTTGTAAAGGAAATGGCCTTCAATGATGACACACCAAACGGCCCCCTGCTTCCCAGGTGCTCAGCTCCTTAGACACATGTTTTAAGTTAAAGGAAAAGGAAAAAAGTAAACAAACTGCTATCCTATTTTCGGGTTCTCTGCTCACCTGTCTGAATGGAGCTTAGGTTGGCATCACCTTTAAGGCTTCAGTGATTCACCTTGGTGACTGCAAACCATCCTGTCACACAGCCAAAATGCCCTCCCACTCTGTTTGAAGCTATTCTTTCAAATTCTCATCTTTGGACACAGGGTCATTATATTCTAGGAAAGCACATCAGCCTCTCCCAGCGCCCACAATCGGGGACAAGAGCTCTGTTCTAAATAGTAAGAAGAGGCCTGGGCTCTAGTGTGAGCTCCACCCACAGCCTCTCCTGATCCCTCTGTGACCATGTCTTCTGTGCATACTGGGCCTGAAGACTACCCTGCCCTCGCACTGTCCTCTTGGAGGCTTTAGAGGAGCAAACACGAGAGGCATTTCTTTGAAAAGCACGAGGCGCCCCATGACAGGTGATGTCCATATCATTTGTCCACTTGAACTTGACGCCCTTGCAAAGATGGTGCCTCTCACCCTGGGGTCCAACTCGCATTCCCCCCTGGATGCTTGAGGCTCTGTTGCCACAACCATACTCCCTGCTGTTCATCCTGTGGCCTTTACTGTGTTTCTAGTTACAGATGTAATTCTGGAAAGTTACATGGCATGATTAGCAAGACAAAATTGTGGAAAGACCAGCTGTAAGTGAGGCAAGTACCCACTCGTGAGCCACCCGTTATGGAGTGGGTCCTGGGAGGCCGCCACTGTGCCTTTATGCACTTGAGATGCAGCAGTGCCCAACACAGGCAAGGTCCCCAATCTTGGACAAGTGACATTCTCATTTGAGGGGAGGGCAGGAGAGAAATCCAGAGCAGAAAAGGAATCAAGAAGAGACAAGCTAACAACGTGTTGTGGTGAGGCCTTCCTGCACAGTTGTCACAGCCCCCACCAGGCCATGATTGGGGGGGGGGGGAGGTCCAACATCAACCCACACACAACAGAGGCCCTGGTCACCTCATGCTATTCCGCTACTCAGAAAGTGCCTCTGTAATAGACAGAGGTATGCCTGCCCATCATCACAGTGGTGGACAGTCCCTGGCAAATGGCATGACCTCTTTCTTTAAATCCAAAATGCCAAAAAGTGGATTTTGATTGTATTTTTGTTCAACCTCAAGTGTATAAGCCAAGAAATTAATAAGGATTAAAAACGCACGCACAATTTATCCTCCTTCCCTGAGTCTCTCCTCGTTCCTAAAGGCTTTTTCTAATTTTTATTAGACTTAGGGGATATCAAAATAAACCTCGTGTAGGGTTACCCCCCCCCCACCTCCCGCTCTGTAGCTTTCAGAGCATTTCATCTTTTTCTTCAAAGTGTTTGTGGCCTTGAGATCACCCTCTGACAATCTCACTCAGACCATTTGGTTTACTTTTAAAGTGATTTCTTAGGCTGCTTCTTAAAATCCCTCTAGTCATGACATTGTCTTCTAACTTGGACTGACCACCAAAGCCTCCTTCGCCCTAAACCACAGAGGACCCAGGTATCCTGACCCCTGTCACATGTTCCATCTGCTTCTCTTTGTTCTTCTGGACCCTGCTGGCAGCTGGCAGCAGACTCAGAGCCTGGGCTGGTTCTGCAGACCCTGGTTCATAGCCTTATATTCCTCCAGCTGCCTGTAGGTTTCTTACCCAAAGTGAGCTATGCCTGCTCTGGAATGCTTTTCCATCCCAGCAGGCAAGCCTTTGAGACTCTGAAAGGAAAGCACTGGAGAAGGCAAAAATCCTCACTTAACGTTTGCAGCAGGAAATGGAATGTCTCCAGCTCTGTGCAGCCACGCTGTCACTGGACAAAGGCAACAGGAAGAATCGCCCCATGCCTCCAGCCATCCTCCAGCATGAGGCGAGACTCTGTTTCACAGCAGCTGTGGATGGCATTTCAGAGCTTCACATCTGCGGGAGCACAGGACAAATCTTTATTCTCAAATAAAATATAAGAGGCTAAGCATTCCACACCAGAGCTTTAAAAACATGGAAGTATTTCCATGCGCCAGACATACGATGCAACAGTTCAGAGACACACCAGGGAGATGTCACGATCACCTGTTCACAAGAGGAACTTCATTTCTTCCCCAATCTATCCCTAAAGAGTCTCTACTTATGATCACTTACACTTGACAAATATTTAAACATTGCCTACTTCATGCACTGCATCCCGCAGGGAAAACCAGGACCGCGAAGACCCAGAATTCATCTTCCGTGAATTTATAGTCATCAACTATTGCAGGAGACAGGATATGAGCAATTTTATTATAGACTTATAAGCTATGCAGGAGGAGAGCACAGAGAAGGAGTGACTGATTTTGGTTCAGGAGCGAGAAGGATTCACTGGGCAGGCAGGGGTTTGCAAGAGGTTCAACTGACGGCTGAGAATGAAGAGCGTTCCAGGACAGAGGAGCTGGGTTAGACCTGGTCATCTTTCCTACTTTATCCTCCATAGCTCCCTCTCATGTGCACCCAGCTCCCCTTCCAAACCACAGGAAGCATCCTTCCCTGAACGAACCCAGCACTTCCCGCCTCTGCACATCTGCCCACGTTCCACCTTATGCAACAGCTGCCAACTATAAACACATTAAAAGTTGGTCCTGGGTCTTCCTGCTTCTGGTTTTTCCTCCAGGGTCCAGCACACGCCAAGGGCAGGACTAAGTATTTGTTTAGAGTAAGCGATGGTGAACAGTGACTTTTTCTTCAGTGATGGATTACAGGGGACAGGAAGCTCTTGTGTGGCTGCTGAAGTACTGAACAGCTTGTCTGCCACACAGCGATGGTTCCATACCTGTCTGTCATAGTTGAGGAGGAGGAAGAGGATATGATATGAGAAAGTGAAAGGGAGAGAGACACACACACACACACACACACACCACAACTGTGGTGGTTTGAAGATGGCCACAGAGTCTTTGACAGCCTCCCAGGAAGACATAATCTCTGTGTCCCCACGCCTTCCATGAATGAGATCTGTAACTGCTTCTACCGATGAATTCAGGTGACCATGATACTGTGCCAGCTTCCAAGCCAAGATCTTACCAAGCTGGCAGCCTCCACCACCTGTCTCTTGGAACACTCATTCTTGGAACCCAGTTGCCACACTGTGGAAGCTCAAGGGACTCAAGGAGAAAGCTACATGAAAACGAATCAAGGCTTAAACTCAATGGTCCCCTGGCACCCCCGGCTGACTGCCAGCATTAGATCACTAATCACCATCTCAGGGTGGATCCCCAAGCCCAGCTGGGCCCCAGCCTCACACCACACGAACAGAGATAAACCACCCCCAGCAAACTTCACCACAGGGCAATTCATGAGTAAATTAAACAAATATTGGTATTTCAAGCCATTAACTATGGAGATGCTTTGTTTAAAAGCATTAATTGGGACAACCATTAAACTGACCTTCTTTGTATCCTTCAAGGTTGCAAGTCGCATATTTTAAATATCTAAAACTTTCCTTGATTTTTCCATATGTATAGCACTTCAATTTGGCCAATTAATGAGCAAACTGCTTGTTATAGCTTGGATCTTAAACAATACCACAAAAGCTCATGTTAAAGGTGTGGTTCTCATTTGGCAGTATTGGGAGGTGGTGGAAAGTTTAGGTGATGAGGCCTACCCAAAGAAAGTTACTTCATTGGGAGGGAGTCCTTACGGGACTCCCATCTTCTCTTCTTCCTCCTCCTCACTCTTTGCCTCCTGGCTTCCATGAGGTGAGCAGCTTCCTTCACCACTCACTCCCACCATGATGAACTGCCCCACCACAGGCCCAAAGGCAATGGGGACCATTGAGTGAATCCTCTGAAACTGTGAGCCAAAATAAACCTTTCCTCTTTTTAAGTTATTTCAGGTGTTTGTCATAGCAACAGAACACTGACTAACACATGACTCTTTTTTGAGCAAATTGAAAGTTACATACATCGTTCAAATGGCAACCCACCAAAAACTATCTGGGTGGGAATAAGGCTGGGCAGGATATGAGCCTTTCACCCTGCTTCAGCAAAAGATGCTCGTCTTCTGTCTGCTTCCACATGGAAAGTCCATTTGAACAAAAGACTCTACAACTGTGAAGTGTCTGGAAGGTGGTGTCCTACGGCATTAGTCCCAGAAAATCTGAGGCTATGTTCTCTGCTAGAAGCTCCAGTGTGTTCACAAACCAGTGGAGCCACTTCTTCAGTGGTATTCCACTTCCAGACATGACTACTCTGAAACTCTCATTACGGTTTTTACCCTCTCTCCTACGCTGGGCATTTTTGCTTCTGCCTAGACTACCTGGTAGACGAAACGGAACTCCTGTTGCTTTCAAAAGCTCCCTCTCTAAGCAGCAAAGCAGTGACACCTGCTTGGAAAAATTCCTCCCAGGAGTCATGGATGACATTTCTGGGAAAGATCCCAGAATGGCACATTGGAAATTAATAAGCATACCAAGCAAATGGCTCCTGTGGAAGCTGTACCCTCTTGTTCATTCAGCAGAATTGTATTGTCAGTGTAATGACCTACCTGTCCCCCGGGCCACTACTACTGACTGCTGAAGCCATTTGACATTATTTCTTATAGGTTGAGGCTTGCTTTAGACACTAGAATGCCATATATCCCTAGTCAGGGTGATTTAAGGACATATAGGTCAGAAATACAAGTGTTTGAGATTGAAAATGACCTTGGTTGTTCCAGTCTTCTTTGTGGTCATATTCTAGTGACTGGGCATGACCTTCCTCCCATGACCAGGAGCCTACGTTCCTCCCCCACTTACAACCATCAACCCCCAGCCCTGCTCCCTCCCTTGGAACGTAGCCCCGTCCTCAGTCTCTTCGGAACCAGAGCCTTGTCTTTCTGGTCTTTCAGTCTGATGGGCTCCTGACAGTGATGCATGCCTTCCTGAGTCTGAACATCTTGCCTGGTTCCAGACCCCCCACCACCATGCTCCACCGCCCTGCAGAAGCACCACCTGTCACTGCCTGCCAGCCTGCCTTGACACTGGCACTTCTCCAGCCTGCCCGCATTTTTCAGATGTCACACATAAGTGCAAGGTGGACTGCTTCTACCCCTCCAGGCAAAGCCAGCCCCTCAATGCCTGCCCCAACACAGTGGCTGTGAACTTTTCCTAGGATTGTGTTTTAATTTTTATTTATTTATTTATTTATTGGAGTTGCTGGAGCAAAGTACTACAGACTGGGTGACTTAAAGAACAGGAATTTATTTATTTCATAGTTCTAGAGTCTCAAAGTCTGAAATCAAGGTGTCAGCAGGGTTGATTCCTTCAAGGGCCCTGAGGTCCCAGGACTCTCTCCTTGGCTTATAAACCACCAGGTTCTCTCCCCTCTTCACTCCATCTCCCTCTCTGAGCACTTCTGTGCCCCTCTTCTTATAGGAACACACTGAATGAGAGCCCACCCAAGGGACCTCATTTTAATTTAATGACCTCAATAAAGAGTGCATCTCCATTCTGAGTATTTCACATTCTGGGGTACTTCAGCATCAAATCCAGCCCATGATAAATGCCATCCATCCGGTTTGGTTCCTCTCACTCCCCTACATGGGTCTGAATGGGAGGGTCTCAAAGCAGTGATTTTCAATTCAACCTTGTACATATAATAATGAGATCCCGCCGGGCGCGGTGGCTCAAGCCTGTAATCCCAGCACTTAGGGAGGCTGAGACAGCACTTAGGGATGGCGAGTTCAAAGCCAGCCTCAGCAACATCAAGGTGCTAAGCAACTCAGTGAGACCCTGTCTCTACATAAAACACAAAATAGGGCTGGGGATGTGGCTCAGTGGTCGAGTGCCCCTGAGTTCAATCCCCAGTACCAAAAATAAAAATAAAAAAATAAAAAATAAGGAGATCCCACTCAATTCTAAACAGTTTTCACTGCCAGGCCTCAGATCTGAGCATCACGCAGTCTGGTGAGGCAAACCTGCAAGGACCCATATTTACCTGAAAGACCAAGAAACCTCAGGGAGTTAACTGACCCCAAAGAGGGTTAGTGGATAGTGGCCAGTGGCCAGAGAGAAAGAACATAGCACCTGACATCTGGATAGTTCTTCCAACCCCTGTAAATTCTTATTCCTTAGGGAGAAAATGGATTTCAAATTAAAACTGAAGAGATTATAAAATTTTTCATGTTTTGAGTTTAGTAGCAGAGAGCAATGCCTCATTGTTACTTGACTAACAGAGAATAACTATCCTTACCTAAAATAGCACAGCTGGGTACACTGACAGCTCCAGGAGATTTTGACAGTCCAGGACTCTGATGCCACTAGATGTGACATAAGCGGCAGCATCAAGTAGATGCAGAAATGCCCAGAAAAACCAGGAGCAGGTAGTGCTGTGACCAGTAGATGCCAAGGTGTGAGTGGCTGCCCTCGTTTGTGAGCACACGTACGTCACGTCACATAGAGGCTCAGAATTAATGGGGCAGTTTTGCAAGGACATAGAGTGTTTTATAACAAGTAAAAGCAAGAATTAACAAAATATATCTCACCTTTAAAAAATAATGGTTTTGTGCCTAACGGGATAACCAGGGCTACTACAGTCACAGAGAAAGGATTTCCAGAAGGCTGCAATTTTAGAAAGAAGTGTTCCTGACTGATTGCAACAATGATTTCAATTTGGCTTCAGCTAAGTCGGAAAGGTTAGGATTTCATGTTAGCATTTGTCAGTATATTTCCTCCAGTAACACTGAGTTCGGGAAGCCACCCTTCCATCTCTCTTAGGACTTGTAGGCTGTCATCTTCATTTGGACAATGGAATTGGGTATTAGCAAAACCTACAAAGGGAAATGTTAGTTCACCCACCTGGGTTATTAGGACTTCACTGAGGAAGGGGCTGTCAAAGTTAGAACCTCCATGGTTGGCTTCATTTGTAAAAATAGAATTCTTAGAAGAGGGGGCCCAGGGTCACCAAGAGGCTGCCAAAAAACCCAAGAGCTGCCAGGCTCGACTGCATCAAATCCTCTAGTTCCATTGAGCCCCATTGACTCCTAATTGTGGTTTGTAGTAAAAAAACCTGAGCTGCTTGCAATGAATCCATCAACCAAGGTGGAAGGTTTATGACAACCTTATTTTCCGTGTTGGAAAGTACATGAGAAAACCAAGTAGAGAAGGGTAACAGAGGGCAGAAATCCAGAGGCTAAATTACAGGTTTATATACCCATGAAATATTATTAGCCTAGTCAAATTCCTACTGAGCTTCTGCATTCTGTCTATTTAGATTTTTCTGCAGCTTTAGTGGGCCACCATGCTCTATGCTCAGCTGCCTCCTGAAGTGTCGTTATTTAATAGTTGACGTGTTCCACCCAGCTGAGGTTTTTGCATTAGTTTAATTTTTCAAAGCTTTGCAAAAATCCTCCAGTTTAGCCAAAGTAAAGTACAGAGATGGGAAGTTTTCTTTTGTATCAAGGTTGTCTTCAATACAGCTGTGAATCTGCTGGTGACCAATGTGGACCTCCAAGTTCAATTACTCAAAAGCTCCACGCTTGTAAAGCACCTGACTTGGACCTGAACACGGTAGACACCCAGCACGTGTCACTTGCCTTCCCCTTTGAGGTGACCACATGAGAGGGCTATGTTCAGTCATGGCACAAATGGTCAAATGATGTCCTTAGTTATATTTGAGACTTCACATTTTCAGACCAAATTTGAAATCCACAAGAAGATCTTTCCACCTTGCTACTTCAGCACCCAGCTGAATTCACTCTCTTCCAGCAGCCCGGCTGGGTTGTCCATCAAGTGCTCACCAGACCATCCTCTAGAGATCAAAAAAATGAGCTGCATCTATAGAAGAGGGCCTCGAGACTAATTTGAAGCCTGGATAACTCAGAAGCCACAGATAAAGCAGAAGATGAAAACAGGTGGAGTCCTTGAAGGGATACTTCTGTTTGCTTCCACATGCATCCTGACCTTGAGCAAAGACAGGTGGCTGCAAACCTTGGTCTCTGCCTCGGGAGCGGCACAGGCTCCTTGTCCTTTGGCCACTAGGGAAGCCTGTGAGAAGATTTCAAAGAGAGAATAACAGAAAAATATTTTTTTCTCTTAACCTCTTCCAGGTGTCTGTCTACTTCCACGGAAATTCACAGGTCTTGCCAAGACAGCCCACTCTACATAACTTTCCCCTTTCGGGCTCCAGTGACACTCCTTGCCGCTTCTCTTGGGGGATGGGAACTGCACTCAGGCACTTCACTGTCCTTTGAAGTCCTCCTGCACCTGACCACATCATTGTAATTTGCCTCTTTATTAAAGCCATTCCCAAATTACCATTTAAAAATGGCAGGAAAAAAATGGCAGAAAAGAGATGTCATTCAAAAACTTACATTGTGCCTATGTAAGCAATGCAGACTCCTCAGCTGCATTTACGTGCCTGGAATGCTGGTTACTATACATATCTTTGGAACCAATGACCAGTTTACCACTCATTCTTTCAACCAATATTTATTTTATTGGTTGACTTCTACATGCCGGATGCAGACCCTGTTCTAAGCACCCTGGTGAGCACAGGGAGGAAGCTGGGCTGCCCCACCTCTCCACTTTGTAGGTGAAGTCACTTGGCTTGCCAGATAGCTCATCCTCATCCCTCTTCTGTGCTCATGGGTCCTGCCAGGGTTCAGGGATTCCTCAGCAGAGCTGACGGAAGGGCAGCCTTAGATGTGTGCCTTTTTCTGCCTTTTCCCCAGTCTATCCTCTGCACTGCACAGCAGCCTTTAATGCATGTGTCTGGCCACGGCTTGGCTGATAGAGAAGCTGCTTCCAACTCTAAACACGCTGTGCAGTCTGGGCCCACCCCACATCTTACGCTCCCATCATAAAATACTTGTTGTTCCTCCAGGCTGCCAGCCTCATTCATGCCTCTGTGATTTTCACATACTGTTCTAGCTGCTTGGAATGCTGTCTCTCCATTATCTTCCTGGAAAATTCCTAACTCAAGTAAGTCTATAAAGCCTTCTGGGAGGATCGGCGGGTGGAATTAACTGCTCCCTCCTGTGTGGTCCTATAGCAGCCCACGCACAGCCCGGTCATGTCACCTACGATATTCTGCTATAAAGCGCATTCACTCGTTGTCTCTTCCAGTATGCTCAGGCTGCGAGCAGGGGCCTTGTCATCTTAATTATGAAGCAGAATGCTCCTCTAAAAGCTGCCCATGGCTATGTCTGCATTCTAGGACTCTAGGTTGTGCAAAATAATTTATCTTCAGGGTAAAATTGTTTTTTGGTTTTTGGTTTTTTTTAATTTGGGAAAACACTGTGGTGTACTTTTTAATCTGAAAAGAAAGTGCCCAAAGACAGATATGAAAAGAAAGACTAAAACAAAAACAAGCCAGTGTTAAAATCAAGCCCTTTGATGGCCTGGAGCGCCTCTAAGGAGACATCATCTGGCCACTAAGAAAGTCCTCCCTGCTGTTCCCCAGGAAAGAGCCCGAGACTAGTGGATGGGACAACATAGATATGGGGTGTGAACTCCACCAGCAAGATAGCCACTGGCCAGGGCTGAAAGAGATGCCCTTGGCACAGTGATAGCAGGTGTTTCCTCTTCTGCATTAGAATTCTCCCACAATGACTTTGAAAATACCACTGTGATCTATTTACCACCAGCTCACAGCAGCAGTTTGGGCAATGAAGGAAGAAAATACGTTCATACTTTGGGGCAAAGCAGAAACCGAGAGCCAGAGCAGAAAGGGTAGATACAAGAAGTGCCAAGGGGCAAGGGCAGAGCAAGCTGACCCCAGCAGACACAGGTGCCCTCTCACGGCATCTTAGAAAGGGCGACCCAACTTCCCGGAGAGAGGCATGCACCACTTTATTGGCTAACAACATAAAGAGTTCTTCTGAAAGGATGAAAACTTTTCATTAACTTGGGTTACATTTGTGATGCTAGCAATTCGCTTGGTTCTGTGCATATTGAAGATGCTCTAAAAAAAATTGATGAATGAATGAATGAGTAATGAATAAAGACTAAAGTTTTGCTTCAACATGATCTTTCATTCTCCCTCACAGTCACATCATGTTTCTCTTTCCTCTTGTTACTTTTTTCTTCTAAGTCCTCATAGAGCCGAAGTAGACGCCAAACAAAAAGAGAAGAGCACTCTTTCTAGGGTACTGACCTTGGTAAAAATGGGGAGAATAATTGGCTAATTAGTACAAGACATCCAAGAGCTTGTCTGGGTTCCAAGTGCTCAATGCTCTTGCCCTGAGCCTCCCGCCATTTTCTCTGTAGCTGTGGCAGATGGGAGGGTCATTGTCCTATAAGGATAGCATCCAGTTTGCTCCTGTTTTCCACTTTCCTGGAGCACTACTAGAATGTCCCGAGAAGCTAAAGGTCCAGCTTCATCTAGCCAGTGGGACCCACAACACTGCACTCAGGGTCAGCAGACCCCTTCCATGGCAGGGAAACATTCTGTACTCTGGGAGGATGAGTGTGAAGGGAAGTTGACCTGCAAGAGCTTCCGGGTCAAGGGCTGCAGGAGCCTGAGGTCAGCAGCTCTCCATTTCTGAGTGTATATTCAGCACAAAGCTCTCAGCCCTCAGAGGCTTCACTGACTTTCACAAAGAGATCCAAAGACATGTGAGTTCCCAACTTTGACTCCACATCTTTCCCTTGCTCTTCAGCACACTCCTTTTCTTTGGAAGTCGGTGGATTTTGTCCTACAAAGCACCAAAGTTTTGACCTTCTCCACCGTGGCTGAGAAGGTAAGGTCGCAGGAGATTGCCTCACACACAGAAAAGCCCAGGTGTGCTCCAAGCTCAAAAAAGAAGGCCGCCGATTTCAGTGCTATGTGCCAAGGGGCCAGGAGAGGGGCGCGCACACTTACACGTGCCTGAATTGACAGCGAACAGGCCTGCAGGCGTGTGAAAGGAAGCAGGCAGCAGGCTCCACGGGGGAATTCTCCACTCTGCTGTTTACTATTTCAAGTGCTTCTGCAAGAGAATACAGGAGGCAGAAAAGGTCAGGACTGCGAGCTGTCCATGACCGCTCACAGCTCCAAGACTTGGCAAAAAAGAGCAAAATTACAGAATTACTGATGAAACCGGACATAGATCAAAAGAGAAATGGCCAACAAGCAAGGTGGGACAAAGCATTTAAAATACTACTCATTGCCTCTGGAGGCAGAGTGAGAGCATCAGGACTCCACAGAGGCCCTTCAGTAATGACGTCCAAATGTATGAGTCTTGGGAGAATAACGTTAAAATGCAGGTGAATGCAATTAGCAAAAGGCTCAATGTTGGTTTAAAATTTATAATTAGAACTTGTTTCTGTTGTTCAAATGAGCCCTCTCTTGTCTAGGTAAACAAAGGAAGAAACTTGACTTCCTAGTATATTTAGAACTGCTCAGCAATAGGTTTCCAAGATATAAACCCCAAAATGTCAGATACTAGGTTCAGATTCTAGGCATGGAAATAAAACCTCACAAACAATAAACAGGCATCTATTTAATATCATAGGTGAACTCTTGCACCTAAAGTAAAGCTACTGAGCTCTTATAGAGAGAAGAGGAAGAGAGAGGAGGAAGAGGAAGGAAGGAAAAGTAGGAGGGAGGGAGGATGTAACAAAAGATTAACTTTAGAAATTTCCAGACCAAGGATTGGCTGCTGGACTCCCCACCTACTTTGCTGCAAACACCAGAACCTTGCCACTCTTCTCACCAAGGCCCAGATGACTCTCTGTGATAATGGCAATCACGATGTCTACAAGGGATAAAAGGTTCAAACCCAGCATGCAGCAACCACTCAGGAAATAGGAGTTTCCTCCTTTCTTCCTTCAGAATAGCTTTGGACGAGCAACACCGGATTCTTTTTGTAAAGTTCAGCACCTTAATTTGTGGAGACAGAGCAGTCGTGAGCAAGAACTAGAGAGTTAAAAAAAGGAGGCAAGAAGAAAGCAACCCTAAGAAGTGGACATTTGTTCATTGTTACCACAAAAAAAAAAGTAATAAATATTTCATTCAGGCTTTCACAGAGGGCAGAGCCAAGTGTGCTGAGAGCCCTGCAGCACTGTTGAACTGTGGCAGGAGGCACCAGTGCCAGCTCCTCTCAGCTCAGGAGCAGCTGACCTTATAATAAGGCCCTCTCCCTTTCCATGTGGAAATTGAGGCACGGATGACATCTTTTTTTTTTTTAAATCTTTTATTTTTTAGTTGTAGATGGACACAATATTTTTATTTTATGTGGTGCTGAGGATCGAACCCAGTGCCTCACACATGCAAGGCAAGCGCTCTACCACTGAGCCACAACCCCAGCCCCTGGATGACATCTTAATAATGACAAGTATGTTCAAAATACAAGGAAAGGCTCAGGCCCTGAACGCCCACTTGGTTTAAGGCAAGCATTCCCAATATTAAGAAATACCAGATCAATTTCTCCTGTAGTGTCAAAAATGTCACAATACCCTCATGTGATATGAGCTGCCCTGATAGCATCCAGTAATCAAGAAAATCTATAGTCACAAAAAAGACAATGAACGTGCATGATACTTAATCCTATAGAATCAACATATTTGAAAAGTAATGATTCCATTTGTGTATCAGATATTATTTATCTCAACAGAGCACACGGTGCAAACAGCTTCCTGGGCCCAGTACCACAGTGCTGTGGATACTCTGACTCCCAGACAGCCAAACCATCACAGAGGAAAAACCACTGGGCAGGGGCAGTGAGTCTCTTGCTTTTGTCTATAAATCTCCATTAAGAAAGTCAGAGGTGAATAATGATGGAGTCAATTTTGAACCAGAGACTTAAAAATAAGAAAATGGAGAGAACATTGAAATACTAAGAGTAAATTTCTGTAGTGTTATTAATGAACCAAAGTTTGTTTTGTTGTTTTTCAGTAAAGCCAATGTTTAGATTTATTCTTTTTTTCAGAGAAAAAAAAAAAAAAAACATGTTACTATCTCTCCAAAGCATTAAAAGAAAACCACAAAGAAGAAGAACCACTGTTTGTACAAGCAACTGTTGATGCTATGACATAATTATGTCTCAAGTTCTCTCAAGAAATAATGCTATTTAATTCTTAAGAATATGCACCAAAGATGGAATGGTGTATTTGTTGGGTGAGATTTACATTTTCCAAAATGGGCGGCAATTCATAAACTGGTCCAATGAAAAGTCTTTAAAATCCAGTTGTTACAACAGAAGGAAAAAACTTCAGACATTCGTAAAACTATTCTGCATGATAAGGCAAAATTCTCAGGGGGAAACCAAAGTAGTTGATTTTCACAGTTCAAATCTTCTGAAAAATAGCAACAAAAGAATAATCCCCAGCAATATCTGTCTCCAGGCATCACAGAATCCCTCCTCCTCTAAAAATGAGGCAAAAAAAAAAAAAAAATGTCACTTTACAGGTTACACCTGACCACCTGGTACACGGTTTCAAAGCAGTGCTGTATTACACCTCAGGTTAGAGAGGGAGCATATCCATCCCTGCTTGTCAAAGCAGAGTAGAATCTCTGCCGTCCAGGTCTGGTTATGGTACAAGTCAACCAATACAGCCATGGAGAAGGCCAAGCAAGAATTATCCACCAGGGACCTGTTTACATTTGTACTGTCAATTCTAATAGGTTTTTTATTGAATTAAATTCTTCTTCCCTCATTAGAATCATGATTGCCTGTCAGTGGGTATGACATGTTTGAATTCCCACAAGGGCATTAGACTCTCCATCTTGTCTATTGCCCAGGAAGGGATCAAGGAGAAGACTCAGTTGAGAATTTGTCATGTCGATCCTTTAAATTATGGTACAAATGCCATTTCAAAACTAAAGCAAACAGAGGATTCTGCCTGTTCTGGTGTTTCACGGCCATACACAACTCAGCCAGTCCCCAAAGCCAAGTTGACCTGCAGCCGCCCGACCTCAGCACTAAAAGTAGCGGCTGCTGGTCCTCCTACAAACGACATACCCACAATGACAAACTACAGTACCCAAAGGCTGCTAAGACTTACAACATGAACAGCAATTTTGTCTGAGTTAAGGTCCAAGGTAAGGCTTTTTTCTAAGAACACAGATAAAGGCATATAAAAATGTGGGTATTGACGAGGGCAGGTATTCTCTGCTAGACAAGAAGACAAGGCTCCAAGGGATGATCATGTTCCTTAAATGCTTATTCTGCAAAGCAATTTTTATACCTTATCTCATGCAATGATTACAACTCAATGAGGAACACCTCTTAGACACTTTTCATAGATGCAGGAAAACAAAATTCAGAGAGTGATGATCCTTCAATCACATAGTGAGAGGCAAGCACAACCACAGCCTTTGTCTGGTGGATTCTCTTCTATTCCTCCTCACCCTGACTCTCATGGTGGACCTAAGAAGGGGGAGCATGGCAGATATGGAGAAGGTGGGGCTGGGGACACTCAGACATGGCCCTGGCTGGGAGGAAGGATGGACACCATGCCAGACTTCAAAGTGAAGAGGTCCCCAAGCAGAAATACATTCCCCACCTGGACCCCCCTAGGATACATTTACAGTTTAGACTTTGCTTTTTCTTCAATAATTTTGTAGAAAAACAAAAGTTACTTTTCTACCCAATAACTTATGGTAGGAAGAAAAGAAATTCTGTTTTCTTTCATTTTCAATCAAGTAGACAAAAGTTATTTTATAAAAATGTATTTTGGGAGAATTTGTGACTAGTATCAAATTAGATGGCTGCATCCTCTAAGCCCTAAAATTTTCATGTGTTGCCACTCTGCCTGTTTTAGTCAGCTTTTTCACTGCTATGACTAAAGGACTCAGCCAGCACAACTATAGAGGAGAAAGAGTTTATGTGAGGGCTCACGGTTTCAGAGGTCTCAGTCCATAGAAGGCCAGCTCCATTCTTCAGGGCTTGAGGTGAGGCTGAACATCATGGTGGAAGAGTGTGGCAGAGGGAAGCAGCTCACATCACAGTGATCAGAGGGCAGAGAGACTCCACTCACCAGATACAAATATGTACCCAAAGCCATGCCCCAATTCCCACCTCCTCCAGCCACACCCTAGACACTTGGTTACCACTCAGTTAATCCCTGTCAGGGGATTAATCTCCTGATTGGATTAAGACTCTTACAACCCAATCATTTCTTCTCTGAACCTTCTTGCATTGTCTCACACGTGAGCTTTTGGGAGACACCTTAGGTCCAAATCATAACACTCCCCATTCCCTGAAATCTCCCAACCTGGACTTGTTTTAAAGAGGCTATCTTCCTTTGAGGACCCAAATCTCTGGGTACTGGGACTCAGGAAACTATATTCTTATGAAGCTTCTCCAGGAGATTCTAGAGCCCATCAAAGTGAGGGTCCCCCAAATAGGAAACAATTGCAGTGTTCTCTCCCCTGCAGAGAAGGCGGGAAGAGGTTGCATTGGCTAGGAGGTCATGAGAGTTGGGGGAGGACCCACCTCACTGTGCTGGATTCTTCTCCAGGAGATTTGAAGTCGACTGTATTGGGATAATATGAAGAAGCTCCTCCTACTATAGGTAAATGACTAACCTAGACAGCAGAACGAGGACAAAGCCTGTTAGCCTACTTAGCTCATGAAATCGGGGCTCAAGGTGGGGAAGTAGTTTTATCCTATGATCTGCAGCTGTCAGGTCAGCTGCTGAAATGACTTGGTTTCAGCCGTGTCTCTTTCATGAGATGAAGAAAAGAAAGAGAGTCTCTCTTTTCTTTTTCTTTTTCCTTTTTTTTTTTTTTTGGTACTGGAGATTGAACTCAGGGGCACTCGACCACTGGGCCACATCCCCAGCCCTATTTTGTGTTTTATGTAGAGACAGGGTCTCACTGAGTTGCTTAGCACCTCGCCCTTGCTGAAGCTGGCTTTGAACTCGCCATTCTCCTGTCTCAGCCTCCCTAAGTGCTGAGATTACAGGCGTGCGCCACCGCGCCCGGCTGAGAAGCTCTCTTTTCTTACTTTGGCTTTTTTCCTTTCTCTTATGGGATCCCCTTTCTTATTATTGATCTCTCATTCTTTATTCTGTGCATCCGAACTTTCTGGGACAACATCTCTGTGCTTTGTCTCTGGATGCGCCCTCTGTTTTGATGTTTTTCTTTCTCTCCGACCTCAGGCTCACTTCAGTTCTCACATCACCTCTGTCCCTGCCATTCCTGGACTCATGCGTTGGTTCCCGCGCTGTTTCTGTTCCCTGGCAGCCAGCCTCGAATTCCATTCTGCCAGAGGATTTAGCTCGAAGTCAGGCAGTACATGGCTCCTTACAAATCTAGCTTAATTTAAAGAACTCCTCTCTCCATAAGCTGCCTCTCTGGGGATGTTTTTCAAGGGCGTTAGCATCCAGGCTATGTGCACTTGCTTGTACAACAGCAATTGGCTGCTGTTTCTGTCACTCTGCGATCACAATGGTAAGGCTCAAATTAACTAGCAAGTGTAAACCACAGAACCTAAGAGAAGGACTTCACAGGCACATTTTTTTTTCTTCTATTTGTGTAATTTTAGCAACTAGGGCATGGAGCATCCGGGGCCAAGTGTAGGTGTGGTGGCGACAGCTGGAGAAAGACGAGTTCCTCAGCTTCGGGGCAGGTTGGATGTTGGAGGATGAGGGGGATTGGAAGTCATTAATTATGGCTCCATAACTCAACCTGAGTGACAGGGACGATCGTGACGGCTCTGTGGTTGTCTTTCCTTTTTAGTTACAGTGAGAGTTCATGTCCTACCCCTTTCTTTAGTGTGTCTAGTTCATGCCATAGCATTTCCTTCATGAGGACATTTTTTTTAAAAGGCTCATTCTGACAAACTATCAGCAGGTCTTCTATGGGCATTAGGTTTCTGAACAACTGTGAAAACCTATGCTGAACAGAGCACCTGACCACCAGGCTGGCTGCCTGACACCAGATTGGTGGCACCACCACAGCGGAAGTCCACGGTGATACAGTGCAGTTCTCCAGTGTCCAGAAGGGTGTGCCTGGGTCGTTCCATCGTGATAGAAGCAGTTGCTAAGGATTAAGATCTTTGCCACGTCAGGAAACAAGAAATCATAGCTGCATATGTACAATTCCATTCTCCTGTCCCTTGGATGCTAACAAGGAGTGACATGGCCAAGATGCAGGAGCTGAAGGGTCTGTGGAGAAGCAAGAGGGCATGGTGAGATGTGTCGAGGAAAACTACACTCGTAGCAGAAGGAATAGCACAAAAGAGCCCCTGAGAATGATGGTCAGCACAGGTCAGAGATACCTGCATGCCCCTGTTTACTGAGGCACGACTCACATTAGTCAAGTTCAGGACTCAGAGGAGGAGCCTATCAACACGTGAATGGATAAAGAAATTGTGGTGTATACACACCATGGAGTATTATTCAGCCATAAAGAAGAATAAAATGATGTAATGTGCAGAAAAATAAATGGAACTGGAGCACATAATGTTAAGGAAAATAAGTCAGACTCAGAAAGACAAGTGTAGCATGTTTTCCCTATATGTGGTAACTAAGGGGTCAAATGACATGAAAGTAACAGGGAGACTTTTAGAGCAGTGGAGAGGGAGGTCAGGGAAGGTAATGAGGGATGGATATGATCAGAGTGCATTATTTGCATGTACAAATAGGCCACAGTGAAAAACATATTCTGCATGATTAAGTAGACTAATAAAAAAGTTTAAAGAATTAAATTAATTTTTTAAATAGCCCTTCCATATGAGAGTGCAAGAGTCAAGCATCACCAAAAGAAAAAAGAAAAAAAGAAAAGAAAGAAGGAAAGAACTCAGCATCTCCCCTGGACATTGTGGATGAAGTCTAGTCTTTTACTACCCAATACAGTATCCGCTGGCCACAAACAACTATTGAACTTTAAATTAATTTAAATTGAAAATTCAGTTCCTTACATGCACCAGCCATAGTTCATGTGCTCATGGCCACATTCGGTCCCTGCCCACCTTACTGGAACATCTCCATCATCACAGAACAACTAGACTGTGTAGCTCTAGTGCATTCTGGTTGAACGATGCTCTGACCTGTAGCTCCAATGGGCTGCCATTCTCCAGCCAAAAGAAAGCCTAGAAAAGCTGGGCACGAGGGAAAGAGCATTCACTGTGCCTAGAGGGAAACAGCTTCACAGGGACAGGCGAGGGAAGACAGCCTGATAGCAAGCTTCCCACATAAGCACGGAGACCTCCACACACGCAGCCCTTGGAGGACCGGAAGATGGGAGCATCTCCATCCAGAGTTGAAGGCTGCTCTCCCTCTGCCTGAGGCTTCACCTGGGAGCAGCAAGTTGAAGAGCAATTCCTCATATAAATTCAACAGTCAGGGAGGGATATCCTAGCCCTCCAGGTCTTGGGAGCCCAGAGAACCGACATGATTAAAGAATTGAACTGTCTCAACTCACCCAGTCAAGCCAGATTCCAACAAGGGTAATTAATCTTCCTGGTACCTGTTATTCCCTGCCCTGTGCATACTTCTGCTCCTGTTCAAAGTCAAGTTTCCCAACCTCCCTGTTCTCTGCTAGAGAAGAAAAGGAAGGAGGAAGCAAAACAGAAAAATTTCCTTGCAAAAGAACCTTAATGGCAAGGAACATGTAAACCTAGTCTTTTTGAAACTCCCCCAAAATGACAGCATTAAGAAGGTAACTGTATATAAGGTATCTGTAAATTTCAGAGAAACAAAACTGCTTGGGTTTTGCTAGTTGTTCTTGGACGCTGGATTTGAGAACTTTCCTTCAAGAAGCTCTCAGTCACTGTGATTTCACAAGCAAAGATACAAAACAAACAATGACTGATACTAGAAAGAAAGCCAAGCGGACAGATCCAGCCTTGCCTGGGACCCCTGGTCAATCATTACTCAAAAGTAAAGCCAAGGTGGAAAAACATGGTACTGATCATGATACATGTTTAAATTAAGGCATTCACTCAACAAATATTTACTGAGAACTTTCTAATCCAGGCATTCTCTGTCCAGGAGCATGAGATACATCTGCAAAAAAACACACAGGGTCTTTGTACTGGAAGAATTCCAAAAGTCAATTCCTTTAGTCAATTCCTGAAGTCAAAGTTGGGTTCTTTTTTTTTTTTTTAATATTTTTGGTTATAAATGGACACAATATCTTTATTTTATTTGTCTATTTGTTATGTGGTACTGAGGATCGAACCCAGTGCCTCACACGTGCTAGGCAAGCGCTCTACCACTGAGCCACAACCTCAGCCCAGGTTCATTTTTAATTTTGCCCATACATACTTTACCTCTTAAAAATATGAGTGTATTTTAAGGATGCAAATTGTAACAAACATTTATTCCGTATCAATCCCTAGAAATTGACAGGTTGGTGCCTGTAAATGTGTGTTTGTGCAAGTGCATAAACAGAACTATAATTTCCAGGAACTTGAGAGAATCATGAAAATCTGTAATCCCAGTTCCACAACAAGATGGAAAGGAGAAAGCGCTTCCTACCCTATCCACTGGGCTGTATAAAATGCCCACATACCAACATGCAGCCAGCCACCAGCTCCATCTCTACCTTGAAAGAAGTAAGTATTGGAAAGGAGCTGTTCAGCAGCAAGACAAGAACAATGAGATGAGAGAGAAGCAAACAAAAAAATAGGAAAAATGAAAAAATAATCTCACTGCATTATCTAACCCCCCTCCCCAAGCGTGTACTAATGGACCAATAAAGAATGCCCTGGAGAGTCTCAATACTACAATATTAAATTCTTTACAGTGAGGAAAGCAAAGATGGCACATCATAACAAAGGCAGTTTGGGTTCTGTGTTGGTGGTTTTCTGGTTCTTGCTAATGTTCTGGTTTTTAGCTTTGCTCACATAGATGTTATTTTCCTTTAAAGGGCTGCGTGCCAAAGAGGTGGTTTTCCAACCACAGTGCAATGCTGCCCCCTGGTGAAAGAGTGATGTAAGCACACGTGCAGAAATGCAGCATCTCTCTCAGGCAAGCCAGCCAACTTCCCTACTGTTCTGCCTAGACTTCATTTTGCTATCTTTCCATCCTCCAAAGTGCAACGATTTCATCCTTTAAAATTGTCTGCACAGAGATATTTTCTGGCTCGCTTATATCACACTAATCAACATAGCATTTTATCCAAAAATATGAACGGTGTGCTGATTACAAACAAGCAGTGGTGGGATGTGGATTTCTCCCCCTTTTGCTTATAAATTAAGCAGCCTCCCCAGAGAAAGCTCAGAAATCAGGCCTATTTCGTATAACCTTTAGAATCCTGATTGGAATTCTCACTGGGGAGACGTTCGCTGAGAGCTCAAGCTCAAGGAGATCGATGCCTGGGTCTGACAGACATTCCACTCCCAGACAAATGTATTTGATTTCAGATCATCCTTCAATCTTTGTACCGGGAATAAACCTGAGACCAAAAGCTCTGAAAATAACAATGCAGGTGATACACTGCGATCAGAAGCTTCTTTCTGAATTGCATGAAAATACAACTGCCAGCTAAGAGAAAATTATATCATATGAAAACAGATTGAGGGTAGGGTGGGTAGAGAGTACTTGAGTTCACGGTTAGCTAAGAAGTGCAAGTACATGATCTCAATTTCACGAAGCCACTATCCCCACCACCCACTGCAGAGGAACCTGAGAGTTGATTTAAAAAAATGTAAACTAGTTCAGGGGTGTGGGGCTCCTATCTATCAAATTTAAAGCTCTACCTAAAAGACCCAGAAGTTTCCATTTTACCAAGCTACCTGGTTAAATGTGTGCACACAAAACTTTGAGAACCACTGAGTGATATTTCATAAAGTTTTTAACTTCTATTAAGAGTTTCTTATTCAAGAATTCTCAAATATTATAAAGCTACAGAATAACAAAAAAAAAAAAAAAAACCTATCAGTTAATGTTTTTCCTTGACTTTCCACAAAAGTAAAAGGATATTATCTGACAATGTAAGGTACTCCCCAAACCAATAAAAAATAATGGCCAATCAAAATCATGAATACCACTTGGTAATTGCTGATGATCTCTTTTTTTAATTGTTGCATTATAATGACACATAACAGTGAGATTCATTATACCATATTCATACATGCACATAACATAATTGGATCAACCTCATTCCCCAGTACCTTTTTTTTTCTCTCTGCTTCTCCCTCTCCTGATCTACTTACTCTATCAATCACTCTATTATTATTATTATTATTATTATTTTAATCAGTGCATTCTAATTATATATACGGGATTCACTGTGGTATATTCATACATGGGCATAGGAGAATTTGGTAAATTTCCTTCCCCAGTACTTCCCCATGCCTTCACCTCCTGTTTCCCTCTCAATCTCCATGCCGAGCATAATTTCTAATGGTACGTGTTACTCCAAAGCCACCTCTTGAAAAAGGCTCAAGCATGAAATGATTCATTCTCCAGACAGTTACTAGAGCAGAGGACAGATGACCTTGAGATCACCACACAGCTTTTTGTCCTCACAGAACAGGACCTACCAGAATGAGCACGAGCCAGGTGCAGCAGTGTACGCCTATAATCCCAGTGGCTCAGGAGGCTAAGGCAGGAGGATCACATGTTCGAAGCCAGCATCAGCAACTTAGTGAGGCTGTAAGCAACCTAGGGAGACCCTTTCTCAAAATTTAAAAAAAAAAAATTAAAAGGGCTGGGAATATGGCTCAGTGGTTAAGAACCCCTGGGTTCTTAAAACTTAAAAAATTAAAAAATAAAAAAAGCAAGAAACAGAGCAAAGGAAAGAGGGGGGCAGGGGAGAGAGACAGAAATGCACAGGAAGGAGCACCCTCTCATTAGCATCTTTCTCTACCTCATGCAGTTCTTGGCCCTGCCTGCTGCTCCCTCCCTCTCCTGGCCTTTGGGTCCTGCCTCTCTGTCATCATTTCATAGCCACTTGTCACCAGGTCCTGTTCCAGGCCATGGTGAGAAGGGAGAGTGCTCTGGTCTGACCAAGCCCAGGCTGAGGTCCAGCACACCTGCTGTCCCCACACAGGCTGGGGTGGCTGCCCAGTGCCAGGACCTACAGGCTGCATTTCACTATTCCCCTGCATCACCTGACTGAGCCCCAGGAGGAGCCAGCAAGGGATGGAGACAGGGTTGTGTTCTACCTAAAGGAATCTGCACGAGGTTTAAAAAGGATCTATCCATCCTGCTCAGCGTCACTCAGACAGACACTAGCAGAAAGCACTAAAAAAAAAAGGCAAATCCAAAAGGATTCACAACCTGTAGGGTGGGGACTCAGCTTTGCCAGGCTGGGCTCTTCAGAGAAACCCATCTTGAGAAGAAATCTCCCTCCCACCTACACCACAGAAGGACCACAAGGAGGTAGAAATCCAGAGGCCTGTGCGGCAGGCGAGCCCATGAACAGGAGTAACTTCTGCAGAGAAAGGTCGAAAAGTGCAAGTGACTTTAGGGAAAGGGCCCTGGGGTTTATTCTGAGGAGGGGTACTTGGACCATGTCAGCTGTTTGTTCTGGGAAAGAGATTGAATGGTAGAGAGAATCCTTTAACTGAATATAGAATTTCAATACATCTCTGAAAGTGGACTCTAAGTCACCACCACCCACTGACAGAAAAAGAGCTGGATAAGAACTTACCTCAGAGATTAGTTCTTGGTGTTGGTCTGACTGCAAAGAGAAGCCACTTGCAAATTTCATGACAAAATCGCTTAGAAGAGAAGAGGATTCTTTTGAATGAATTACAATAAATATATATTAATCCAAGTGTTCTCCTAAAGGTAGGATTTGAATTTTCCTGACTCAGCTAATATCTTAGTCAATTCTCCCCCATTTGTATCTGGCCCATGTCATCTTAAAATCCATACTACTTTATATCTCTCCTAATTGCTCCATGTGGGTAACTTGCATTTAAAACCAGTTCTTTGCCACTTGACCTTTTAAAAAGATTAGAAAGTAGATTTTTTTAATCCCACACAACTACCATACTTTCATACACATGAAATAAATCACAAAGAGTAGAGTTGAACAGGAATTCAATTAATGTTTTTGCCATTTTCAAGCCTGCATGCAACTGAAAACAACCATTTCAAGGAGGGAGGAAAAGGTACTCAAAACTATGCTGGAATTGCTTATTTATAGAAACTGATTTTCTAGTCTGCTTTTGCCATTTGTTTCTATAGTACCCTGAAATACCTCTACATCCTGATCCCTGGACCCTGTGACTGTTCCCTTGCCTGGCAAAGGAAACCTTGCAGATGTGGTTCAATTAAAGATCTTGAGATAGAAAACCTATCCTGGAGTAACCTAGGTGGTTCTTGTGACCAGAAGTGTTCCAAGACGAGACAGGAGAATCAGTCAGAAGGAGATGCTGTGGTGGAAGCCAGCACAGAAGTGATGCAATGGCCAGCTTTCAAGAGAGAAGAGAACCTCCTTCCAAGAAATGTAGGTATCTTCTAGAAGCTGGGAAGGCAAAGAAACGGGGGCTCTGAGAATCTCCAGGAGGAGTAAAGCCCTGATGACACCTTGATTTTAACTTCTAAAACCCATTGTGGACTGCAGACATCCAGAACTATAAGATAATCAATCTGTGTTGGTTTAAGCCACTACATTTGGGCTAATTTGTTACAGCAGCAATAGGAAACTAATACCATCTCCAAGACCTATTGGAAAAAAGTATGATCACCATTTTTTTTTTCTGAAAACTAACAATATGGCAGAGGCCAAACACTCAAAGTCAGTGGTATTCTTGGGTGTAATTAGAATCTGACACATATTTTATAGCACTCGGTGCCAACTGCTAATGAATTAACAGATACTATTAAATAGTTTCTCTTTTAAAGGAAAAATTATTAAGGAGTCAGCACAAAGTACATGGAATGATCAACTATGCTCTTGTGAAATGACTTAGCAACCATTTTGATTGTTTATCATCTCTTCTGATCCTCATGACTTAATAAGTGGTGGTCAATTGACACAGAGACAGGTTTTAAAATGAGAGAATGCTCCACTGAAATGGATTTCCGGACCTGCATATGTACCAAACAAACCAGGATTCATTTTGTTGCAAAAAAAAAAAAAAAAAATTACCAGAAGAGACAAGAGCATCCCAGTTATAGAAGACCATGGAAAACATGGGGGGTGGGGAGGAAAGCCAGCACAGAACACAAACTTCTTCCCCAGAGGGAAGGAGACAATGCCCAGCCTCACCAAGAGAGGAAACAGTTTTCCGTAGGAAATCCTGTCTTTGAACTAGTTGCCCTCCAAGCATTGCCTTTCCAGGCTGGCTCAGGAAAAAAGAGGCTAGAATATAAGACTCCAGTTTGAAGGAATATGGAAGACCTTTCTCTTTTATCATCAAGGCCCTGGACACTGGACACCGTACCGATGCACAAGTACCTATTCTGATATTTGAAAGTGGGAAATATTCTAAGTGTTTTTTTTTAAAAGAATATTCTGGTTTTTTTCCCATTCTCATTCAAATACCAAAATCTGAGATGCTTTTTGCTGTCAGAATTTGAAGTTTCACTTCCAGGGGAGTTCTGGTTTTGTTTTTCTATTCAATTGTTTCCTTGCTTCTTAAATTAACTGGACCTTGAGAGCTAGCCAGGAGGAAGAAGAGTATTGGGGAAGCAGAGAAGGTGGAAAATGAAGAGGCAGCCTGAGACTCACTCAGGCAATCAGACGAACAAATCGTCTGTCTTCCTGGCTCAGGTGGAGGAGTGAGCAGCCCTGCATCCACCCAGCAGCTCAGAGCGGGTCTGGTGCAGCAATATTCTCTGGCTCAGAGTTACAGCAGTTGATAAGATACTCTTGTCTCCCAGAGCAATGAGAACCAAAGATGAGGTTGTGTCAGTCTCCTTAGAAGCAATAGGGAGAAATTGACCCCACTCATCTCTAATGGGCCATCAGTTTTCTAACAATGGGCTGGGCAATTAGTTTGTCAATTTTTAACCAAATGCAAAAATAATGATAATCCCCTGAGCAGCCTTTGATCTGCCCTTTTAGCTTTCACCTAAGACCCAAGCCACCCCCAAATGGCCTGTGCACATTCACCACGCCCACTTTTGACCCCATAATTAATCCACCTCATACAAGATCTCAGAAAAATTCGGGTCATTCACCTTTTCTATCCTGGTCCCCCTAAACCTTCCAAGGAAGATCTTATCCTTTGTCCCTTGGATATAGCCTAGGCTAAATCAGAGATTGCACTTTTAAAATATTTGCACCCTGACTTCCTCATGTGAAACTAAATGAATAACAAAGGAACTGTGTGGCAAGAAAGTATCTCCACGTTGCTTCCCAGTTGTCACTTGGCTATACCAAGCACCAAGCACAGCTCCGTCTCCCTTCAGAGGGGAATTGTGCAATCTCCAGGCTCTGAGCAGAGAACGAGGGAGGACGAGGGGGCTGGAGGAGGAGGGTAGCATCCAAACACCCCCAACACAACCTCCTGGTGGCTAACAGGCTAAATTGGCAACAAAGACCCACATGGAGGGCCTGGCTCACTATATCCTTGCCATTCCTAGCAAATGTTATCACTGCCTTGCTGCTAAGAGAGAGAGACAGAGGAGAGAGAGAGAGAGAATAATGGCACGGCCTATTTCTCCTCTCCTCAGAGCACTTCAGAGAAAATCCAGCACCCAGTAACCATGTTATTAATATTTCCACGGCAATGGCTGCATTTTTTCTAAGGCTTGAGATGATTTGCAAGCCCTCTCTCTCTCATGCAATAGTGGATAGCCAGTGAAGGGGACAGGGAGGGTATTCCAGCCAAGCATGCACAGCACACCAGCAAATAGATTCCTCCTCCTGAGGCCCGTATGTGAGCCCAAAGCTTTAAAGGGAAAAAGTTCTGATGAGGGAGCCCGGGCGTGCACTGATGCTGAGGTCCAGAGGACAACATTCACCTTCCTCACAGCCTGTCCTTGGACAAGTGTCCCTTGGATAAAAATAAAACTAGGAAGAGCTCATTTTAGCCTGTACCAGGAGCTGTGGCAAATGATGACATCCTCAGGGAACCTTCTCGGACTCCCCCAGGGAAAACCATAGACCCCATATTCTGTTTGCATCCTTCATGGCACATGTGAGTTTAAAATACATGCTTGGTATCTCTCTCTCCTGTAAGCTCCTAGAAGGCAGGGACCAGATCTGTTTTATTCCTGTGCTTCCCATAGTTCTCACCCCTCATAATCAAATTATATCAAGCTAATTTGCTAATTAACTATCATGCTATACCATAATGAGGGTGCAAGCCAGGTCTGGTGACCCCCATTTTACAGATGAGAAGCCTGAGTCTCAGAGAGTTATAATAATTTTCCAAAGGTCACAGAGCTAAATAACTGGGGAAGCCAGGATACAACCTTACACATCTTGGATTTTAACCCTTGTCCAGGGACCAAGAGTGTCTTTCCTTCCACTGGCCAACTGCATCGCTTTATGAAAAGCAGCTCGAAGTCCACTTCTTGCTGACCTTTTCAGTCACCTCTCATGTTTACTTACATAATAGCTTACGTGCGTGCGGGCTATTTGTCTACCTTAGTTATATAATGATTAGAAAAGAAAGGGAACCCGAGAGAGAGAGAGAGAGAGAGAGAGAGAGAGAGAGAGAGAGAGAGATCGGGAAGAGAAAATGGACATAAATGGATTTCAGAGCAGGAGGAGAAATTTTGCAAAACAGCCTTTAGAGAGAGAAAGAAAACCAATTGAGCCCAAAAGAAAGATCCAGAGAGCTCATCAGGCCTTTGCACAGAGGGAGCCAGGATGCACGGAGAGCACTCATTCTGCTGCTTTCTGGGGCATGTGGCCTGGAGCAGCTGCAGGTGACCCTTCTAGGGCTCCAACCTGAATACTGACCAGGGAGATGGAAGAAGTAACTGGGTCAAGGAGCAGAGCAGCAAAGGCCATAGACTGTCAAGACGATGGAAACCCCGTGCATTCTTCAATGCACACCTGAAATGTTTAGAGCAAGGTGTTGCTCTACAACCTGCTGTGTGTTTTCTATAAACCCCCATTGACTCCCTGACCACCGGCACTGGAGTCAACCCCCGTTGACTCCCTGACCACCAGCTTCACTTGTGTTTGGATGCAGATGAAATCAGTTTTCCACTCTCCCCGGCTCTTGCATCTCAAGGCAGCATAATTGCTTCTTCAGATCGCTTTCCTCCACCCTATTGGAGGTGCTCAGCTCTCTCAACAGGGAACAGAGAAAGTGGGACTTAGGATGCGTAGAAGGACACAGCTCGGGCTATTTGAGACTGTCATTATAGTGAGGCAAGATTTCAGAAGCACATGCACATGCTATTGAATCTAATCACAGGATGAAGCAAATCCAGAATCATTTATGGGTTGAAAGCCCCCATCACTGCCTTAACAGAGACAGATCCATCCCCTGCCCACATTACACGGGACAAAAGAGATAAATATATAAAGAATCACCTATTCGCCGGGTCTTTATTCTATTATGGGCAGGAGCAGAGGCTGACACCCACAAGGACCCTTTTCAGTGCGGGATTATATATCATGCCATAGAAATACATAAAAGACAAATTATCCTGAGATCATCATACCTCCACTGACCTGCTCAAGGTTTAAAGCAAACTGCAATTAGATGCCAGGGTCACAGATATACCGGCAGCTTAGAGCGCCTGCATGTACTTTAATCTTGCAGAAATGAAACCAGGATGACTTTGGTGAGCATGTGTTTCACCTGAGTTTGAATTCTGTGGGTCTGATTCAGATTTGTAGGAGTTTTCATAATTTGCTTTTGTTAACAAGCTTCTCAGCTTCTGCAGAGTTTACAATAAGAGATCTAATTGGGGCTTAAAAATACTTGTGGAGATTAACTGCATTACTTTTAAAAATGCAGTTGGGAAGAGATGGAGAGGGAAAAAGATGTGACATCCTACAAAGTTACCACGTTTGCACATTTCCCAGAGAGTTCTCCCAGCTGCCGTGACTGGCGAATCTCACAGACACAATGCCCCAGCCCCTCAGTGAGGCCTGCCTCTCAGATGAGGAGGCAGATTAAGAAATCTATCCCTCTGTTTGCTGAAATAAGAGAAATTGAAAATCCATCCAGGGTGGGAGCATGGAGGTTTTATTTATTTTACCACTTGCAAAGCATCTGAGACTCCCGATGCAAAGATTCTGGAACATGGTGGAAATGGCCACGTCCTCAGTGATTATCAGGCCTTTTCTTCTATAATTGCACGTGATCACTTGCTGAGTGCTTTCTGTGAGCCAGGCACTATGGTGAGCACTTTACTTACACTATCCCACAGTAAGTTGATGAGCAGGTTAAAGCACAGAGAAAGTAACATTCCCAAGCCACACGGCTACACACTAGCAGATCACTGGCCTAGACCTCTCACCTGTCACCACTTTGACATACTGCTTACTCTAGAATGATTCTTGTGCCACCAAAACTATTCAAAATTATATAAAGGTTCCATGAGACTATGACAGCCACACCCCCTGAATACTGATAATACTTTAAATACCTTAACTTATGAGTTGAATGAAAGCCAGCTGGGTGAATTGCACCCTCCGCTGCAAAGGATGGATCAGCCCACACAGATTTAAGAAATACAGATGCCAATGTCTAAAGGGAAGAAAGCTACTGCCTCAGAGCATGGGATGAGTGTGCTGCTTCCAGGGACAGGTCAGCAGGCTATCTCTAAACAAGACAGGCCCTTCTGGCCAGAGACCTAATCTCTCATCACATCATAGTGGACCCGAGTCCATCCCAGAGATAGGATACAAATCACAATGAGAATTCCAGAGTCCCAGAGTATTAATATCCAATGAAAACAAGGTCTACCATGAACCAGAACACAATGCTGTCCACCTCATTCTCTCTTTAGACTGATCTGCAGGGAGCACAACCCACAACCGGAAGGTAGGTTTTTGGACATGAAAATCAAAACACGTCCTCTTAGTTAGAGGCAGGCTAATTGCTCTTCACGGTGATAGCTTATCAATGCATCTATTTCTGCAATTGAGATGGTCTCATGAATCAGACCTGAATTCCCCTGGCTTAGACCTCCTCTCCTTTAGACAATACTTTGGGGAGATTTCGGTGACCCTTCTTAGTTCTCTCTGCTTTTGACGGAATCAACCTTCTCATTCACAAATTCTGTCAGGTTACTGTCAAATCTTGCTTTCCTAAAAATCATCTAGTTTTATTTTGTTTTGTTTTTTATAATTTTGTTGTGTTTTTTAGACCTTTATTTTATTTATTTATTTGTATGTGGTGCTGAGGACCAAACCTAGTGCCTCACACGTGCTAGGCAAGCGCTCGACCACTGAGCCACCACTGCAGCCCCACCATCTAGTCTTTATGAAGTGATTTTCAGTTTCCTGTGCTCTGATTTCATCAAAGCTAAATTTTAAGGATCTCCCAGGCTAGGTTCCCAGAGAAGCAAACCTGGAGATGGGTATCTGTTATGGAAAACGCCGGGGTCACCACCATAGATGGGAAAGGAAGGAAGCATGCCTGGCACAGAAATGCAAAATCCAGAGCCTCCACTAAACCCCAGGGGGCTCTGGAGTTGGGTGGCCTTCCAGAGCTGTCTGGAGGCAAGGGCAGGTGGCCAGGCCTTTATCCTCCTCTTAGCAATCACTGAATGTCAGTCACCCTGCAAAGTGGACACGGCGGCTCTCTTCAACTGAGGAAGTGCCCAAAGGGAGCTGACAGCTGAGAGGAGTCCACCAGCAGCACTCTGCAGCGGGGGCAGGAAGGCGTCCACACAGCATCCAGTGCAAAGGCTGAGCCTAAACCCTTAGCCTTACTTAATCCCTACCATATTGAAAGTGGGAGAAAAACCAAGAGCGGGTGAGAGGAACTAATCTGGTTTCAAGTCCTCTCCAGCCAGGGCTGCCCTGATGCTGGAGCCAATTCCAAATCGAGACCCACCTCTCTAACCTATGGCCGTTCTGCCTTCCTCCAGGAGCCAGGCTCTCCCACACTGTGGGCCGTTCACAGCTGTGCTGCTCCCTCCACCAAAGTCTCCTCCATCCGCCCTTCTTTCCTGGCTCCTACCCTCCTTCAATCTCAGCTCAGGGCTTGCTGTCCCAGAGACGCTTCCTAGACTCCTTCCCCAGGTGGAGAATGTCCTCCTGCTGAACAATCCCCAGCTCCCTTTGCATGTCCATCTCATGTAACTTCTCTGTTGGTTCTGAACCACTGTCCCTTTCACTCCCTTTCACTCTCCCTGGAAAGGAAGGGACTGTGTCTGACTGGTCATCATTTTCCTGGTGCTTAGCTCATAGGAAGGGAAGAGGGAAGGGAAGGGAAGGGAAGGGAAGGGAAGGGAAGGGAAAGGGGAAAGGCAGAAGTCTAGCCCTCTAGGGTAGCTCTCAGACCTGTGGCTCTGAGAAGACCTAAAACTGACCCCACTCCAGAGATGACCCTCCCATACCTGGATCAGGTGATCCACTAAGATCACCTAGCACTTACTCCTGCCACAGTGTTGGATGACACAGCCTTGTAATTAATTACCTGTTAACTGTTTCTTTTTCTCTCCCCTCCTCTCCCTGCTATAATGTAACATTTGTAGCATCCAGGAGAGAAAAAGCCATTTCTCTCTGATTCATTGTTTTATTCCCAGCACCTAGCACAGGGCCTGGCATATAGCGGTACTCAAAAAATATTTGTTGAATAAATAAAAGAGAGAAGTGCATTTATTTAGGAGAGTTCAGTGAAATATTTTCAAATTTACACTGACATTAAAGTGAAATGTGGTGGTGTTTAACTAGTCAGATAGAGCTATAAACGAAACAACAGGGATCTTGGGGGCACTGTTGGGAATATGGAAGCCCTGGGGGACCCTGCTGCAGGTCCATTCAAAGCATTAGGAGGTAATTGACATGCGTTGGTATGTCACATCAATGATTATAATCACACTACACTGGGGCCCACTGGGTCCAGCAGGATGCTAAGCCTGTTACGTACACAGTATCATCTCACTAAATCATTGTGGATCCCTGCAGTATAGAAATTATTAACCCAACATGTCAGATGATGAAATCAAGGCTTACAGAAATTCAATTGCCTGCTCAGATTACCAAACAAGTTAGGCGTTGAGCAAGAATTAAAACCCAGGCATGCCTGACTTCAAAGCCTAAGCTCCCTCTTTTCTGTGACATTCTGTCCAAACAAGTGCATTAAGTGGGATATTTGCACACAAAGGTAACACTGAAGACATTATTTTAAACTTTTAAAATATCTTACAACCAATATATATACAATCTTACAACCATTCCGCTTTCCACATATCACACCCATATGAAAGGCAGAGTGGGATTAATTACAAAATCTAGACGGTTGAATAAAACATCCATGGGTAAATCTCCACTGAGATGGTCTGAATGTTTGTGCCCACAAGATTCAGAGATTGCAACACAATCCCCAACGTGACAGCATTGAGGTCTCAAGGGCTCCACCCCCCTGTCCTTATAAAAGAGACCTGGCGGGGCTTCTTCGCCCCTGCTTCCATGAGAGATCACTTAGAAGGCACCATCTGTGAGCAACAGACTCTCGCCAGACACTAAAACTTCTGGCACCTTGATCTTGGACTTCTGGGTTCTAGAACTGTGAGAAATAAACTTCTGTTGTTTATAAATTATCCAGTCTCAGGTATTTTGTTATAGCATCCAGGACAGTTAAGGCATTGACTGCAGCTGGGTTGCCAAGGCATCCCAAATGACTTCTCTTCCTACATCTATTTAGCCAAGTCCTATAAGCAATGTGCTATGCTTTGCAAAGCTTATACAGAGCCTACAGATTATCCTGTATGCACCCAGGGCAATCTATTCACACTGAAAGCATGCATTACCATGCATATCTGGCCAATCTGCAAGGCAGAAGAAAGAGAAAGGATATTTGGGCTTGCCTCTCTCGTGACAGCACTGCTTAGAATGATGACCTAGGTCAGGGCTCATTTTTTAATTCTGCCTTGCCTCACCTGAAGGGAAAAGACAGGTTGGGCTAGGAGATGTTTAAAAATTAATGTATTAGAACATTTGCCTTATTTTTTTAAATTCTATGTTTCCATGGTAACAGAACCATCAACCAACAAACGTGTCCTTCCCCCCTGCAAATTAAAAAAAAAACCTTTTCCTCAAAGAAGAAAATGTCAATGATGCATTTATCTGCTTTGATAAGTAATGTATCTTGGAAGCTTCCAATAAAATCCATACTTTTTTTTTCTTTTTCCTATTTCTCTCATTCTTCAAAGATTTATCCAAGAATTGAAGTTCTAGATAAGGAAAAGTCTATAAAAGCTTTCAGTGTAACCAGAAATGGGTTACAAGTATTAGGAGAAGGATTTCAGGTGGCCTTTTTCCTGAACTGAAGAAAATCCTATTATTTTTTTTTCTTCACTCTAAATTTCCCAGTGACGAGTTTCTGAGGCATTCTTAAGCATATATATGGTTTGGGTCCTGGCCAGGTACTATAAATAACCATGACCCTGACCTCATCAGAGGTCCTTTCTTCCTGCTGTCACCCTGGCCAGTACCAAACACAACTCCAGCTCTGCCTTCCTGGATCCATTCACTTCTGGAAATGGGGCTCCCATCTCCCCAGTGCTTCTGATGCCACAGGGCAGCTACCAACCTCCAGAGAGCTCCTCTCCCAGATCCGACCCTTGCATCTTTGAAACAGTGAGGGGTCCATTTATTAAGGACCTAATACAATCATTTAACTCTGTTTTTCTGCCCTATAACTGACTTTTTCTCAGCACAATCAGTCCATATAACTACACAGATAGCCACGTCCTTGGCCACCCTTTCCATCTGTCAACCTGTGCCCTGAACTATGCCTACCTAGGGACAACTCTGAAGAGAATTCCTACCTATTTCAGCAGCAAGATTTTGCCTTCAAAGTATAATTTTATTTATACTTTTATAAATAAAAGATTTCATTTATACTTTTCATCTGTTCTTTCTAATTTAAAAAGAGGGAAATAAAGAGAAAGGGGGAACAAGCCACATAACTCAGAGACAGACACCCAAGACAAAAATAAACTCATCCTAAAACCCTCTGAGGCAGGAGAGACTCTTCTCCCAACATGGACTTGCTCTGAGCGTGTTCCTTGGAGACCTCTTGGTTTGAAGTCCCTCATTCACCAGGCCTTTCAATGATGGGGAGCGGGAAGAACAACAGATTTCCAGCTCCGCTAGAGGATGCACACACTTTCGGCAAGGCCCCTCCATAGATTAGACAATCTGGGCCCCCATCTCTGCAGCTCCAGCCGTCTACCAGGGACCCTGTTTCCTAGGCTCACTGTCACCTCTGGAACCTAAGGATGAAATATTCAAAACCGGATCCCCAGTGCCAGAGAATGAAGCAGAGGAAGGGTGGGGCAGAGCTGAGCATGCGTGTCATAGAAAATGCCAAGGTGCTTCTGCTGTGCAGCCAGACGGGAGCCGCACAGATCTGGGGTGTGGTGAGGACCAGCAGGCATGCCTGGGAGGGACCCTGCTTCCCATGTTCCTAGCTGCCAGACATTCCAGATGTCAGAGAAACACAGCAGTGGTGACAACAAGACCCATCCTCCTAGCAGTCATTTCCTCTCCCTGCTATTAGAGAGCAGGTACCTGCCAGGGGATGCTCTCATTATCAAAGTCTCAAAAACATCCTTGGCTTTAGTCCACGGTTTATTCTGCTTGTTACTTACGTCCACTCCTGGATTTCCTGATTCATGGTTCTCTCCTATTTCTTCTCTCCTGGTCTTTAGAGATACATAGTTTTAGATAAGGCACAATGCTCATTTCTAAATAAGACACTGAGCTGCATTTGACATGCACCAAAGAAAAATAATTTCAGAGCCTAAGTTTACAAACATTGCACACAACCAACTCGGGCAACTTGACAGCCAAATATTGTCAATCAGCATTCCTGGCACGTTTACTCATTAAATACTGTGCAACTCAAGCAGGTCTTTATCGTTGTTGAAATAGCAAATCTGCACATTTTGTGTGATTCAAAATATTTGTAATAGAACTGCTACTAAATATATAAGCATGGCTTTGGTCCTCACACACAATTCTCTCTCGGTAGT
>PVHX01003473.1:0-46840 GCA_004024805.1 Geosciurus inauris
TAAAAAAAAAAAAAGAAGCAAAAAGTGATAGCAAATTATGATATAGCATTCTTTTGTAACTCCCAGCTGACATAAACCACCCTGTAGGAAATGTTAATATCTGCTTCAGGACTTGATAGTATCACATTGAACCTTATTTGTTTATTAATATTTTGCATCTGAGCACAGAGAAGGCCTTCACATATGTATTTTCAACTCTGGTTTGAAAAAACACAAAAGACTTTCATTGTGTTAAATTTGATCTCCTCTGTTTCTAGCACTGCATAACTAATAACTTTGCCTCTACTTCCTCTTTGAGTCTAGCACCAGAAAAAAGGAGTAGTTTTCTCCTTTGTCCCTAATGATTTTAAGCTGATTTAGTCATGTGCTTTAGAGAATTGGAAATAAGACAATGTCTAAAATGTGAGCTTTATCTCCTACTCTATCACATAACATCAGCTCAACTCAAAAATTGGGTTGTATCTGGTGAGGTTCTGGAGCTGGCTCCAAAGACAATTGCTTTAGGGAACTCTTCCAAGCTCTGTGTTTTCCAACTTCAAATTAGTTACTTAAATTGGCAACAGTGACAGTATTTACACTGAAGAAATGGGCAAATGCCAGAAACCATATATTCTCTTCCTCATAGTGGTTTGCCAGTACACAACTAGCTGCACTCAACTTTCTCCTCTAACTCAAGAATCATCCCACATGGATCAAATTTCTATAAACCACAAAAATTCCCTTGTGAACGTCTCTCATTCTCTCTCTGACAGGCATTTCATTTTTGCTCTTCTCGATTTTAACCAGTTGACTGTCTTACCTTTTGATCTCCCTTAATTTCCTATAGTGTTTTCTCTTCAGTCCTTAGCTATACATTTCCATCTGCAAGGAAGCAAAAATCAAGATTTCAAATACATGAGAAAGCAAGATAATATTCTCAGAAGCTGGGACAGCAAAGGTTCTTACAAATTTGCAACACTCCTGCATCATTTAAAGTGACTTCTCCAGTTTGGAGAGTGGTACCTGTATTAGTTGAGGTGCTATAATTTGGAACTTGAATATTCCACAGTGGCTCATATACTAAGGGTTTTGTCCTCAACTTGCTGTTACTGGGAAGTGGCAGAAATTTTAGTAAGTAGAGCCTTGTGGAAGGAGTTAAGTCTCTGGGTGCACTTTCCTGTGGGATCCTGGTCTCCTTTTACATCAATCATGTGGTGAGTTGACCTCCTCCACCACATGCTCCTACCATGATGTTCCCTGCTGCCACAAGCCTAGAGCAACAGGACCCATCAATCATAAATGGAGATCTTCAAAACTGTGAGCCTCAATAAACTTTTTCTCTTTTAAAATTCAGGTGCTTGTTACAGTGGTGGGAATCTAAATGACACACGAGGTTATCCAGAGAAACAGAACTGAGAGAGAGTTTTTGTGTATGTAAAGAGAGAAAGACAGAGATGGGGGGATTAAGCAATTGGTTGATGTGATTGTGAAAGCAGATACATTCAACATCTAAACAATACCATTACAGCAAACTCTGTGTTGGCATTTGACCAAATATCTAGATACCATAGCCAAGTTGACAAATATCACTATCTATCACAGTGATATCTGTCAGACTTTAAAGAAATACACTTTGTACTTTTAAAGAGATAATTCCTTTGTTAAAATGATGCAAATTTCTGGGGAAAGTAATGGTAAACTGTTTATTTTTAAGATAAGGTGCTTTGGTATCCTGAGACCAAAGTTAATTGCCTTGTAACTCTGATCTCTCCTAGACTTCCTGTTGATGGTGTATAGATCACTGAACTTCTCTGTGCCTGAGCTTGCTGATCCCCATGGTGCTTGCTGAAAGTGGTCTTGGAAGACAGTTCTACACAGGGTTAATGAGTTCATTTCCATCTTCATATTCCTTGGAAGAAATGGGCTATGGGAACACAAATGTGATTATTATCAGAGATTTAACAGTTCCATTAAAATAGAAACAGATATATCTGAATTTCTTCCTTGGGCTTTCAAATTAAAAGCATTTCTGAGCTACTTGAAGTACTGTATCAGGAATAATTACTTTTCAGTTTTTCTTCAGCCAGGCACTTATACACTTCCATAACTGCTGTCATTTCCCTGGCAGACATCCACATCAGATATTGGAAAACAATATAAAACAGGATTTTGGACTAAGAAGTAGTGAGCTTTGTAAATACTATAACTAACTAAATGTCTATTTTTGTTTCTAATCCAAAATTTTTTAAAAAAAGGAACTTTTATCAGAATTGGGAGAGTAAGTAAGCAGAAAAGTTTGCATATTAAAAGTTTAAACTTTTGAGTCATTGAATGTAAAAACAATATATAGTATTTAAGATTCATTTTGATGATTTGTTTATATAGTGACATTGTTCATTTATTATATACCAAACCCTATTCCTGCCTAGGAAATGTGACTAAAAGAATTTCCTGAATAATTCTATTAAAAATGACTTTCTGATTTTATTTGCAAACTCAAGGAGATTGAGGGCAAAACCTACATTTTCAGTGTGATTAATTCTTTGTGTAGACAAAATTCAGCTTTTTTCCATGGATGACAAGTATAAACATAGACTTTTATTTCCCTGTGGTAAGATATTTTAAACCTCATTCTTAAACAAGCTTATAAATGAAAGTCACTACTATTTAGTTCTATGGAGAAGATGGTAGAAAATTAATTACTTACTGTCATTAAGTATCAACATTAATTTGGCCTTAATTATACTTAATTTTGTATGGACCTTGAGAGATTTGGTTATCAGTTTATAAAATGAGCCTTCTCATATTCAATGTGCCCATGAGATTTTTAAAATGTCCTTGCATTCTTACAAGCATGAAGAAATGTGTAAAATCTCTATGCTGACGAAATGACACATATCTTTGATGATGTTTTTTCCAGGCTCACATAACTGATGACAAGATGATTGTTTTCAGTCTTAGCAAACTAATTTTCAAAATAGACCATGAAATACGTTCCAGTCTGCAAGACCAATACATCTTGTTATGTGGCCTTTCTTATAACTTGTCTTCTCACAGAGCCTCATTATTTTCTTAGTTCACATGCTAAAGTTCTGTATTATATTGCTGTATCAATTTTTGTAAGGACTTTTCTACAACCCATTAATATTTCTTTCAGGATTGAAAATTATTTTTATGAGAAATGGAAATCACCACCAAAGTTGCTCAAGAATATGTAAATTAAAAGTATTGAAAGAATGATGCATATTTTAATTCCATTATTTTTTAAAGAAACTGAGGTTGAGAATGTGTCTTGGGGTTTTCCCCAAGGACACACATTTAATTTATGCTCCATTCCTTTAGACCTATGTTCTGCTGTTCTTTCTATTATCCCACCAGGAATTAAGTATATAACTATTTATCAGTTACTAATCAATAATAGCTTATTACATTACAATGCATTTACTTTGTTCAACCATCTGCTCTTAAATTAGGTTGGAATAGAGTGTTTGGAGGGGACATGGGGGATTAAGACATTTAGAGAATTCAGATCCTACAATTGAACAAGTAGTATGATAGTGTAAGATATTCTGTCAGACCACTCTGCAGTGAAAGTGTCAAAAATAATTGTTTTAAAAAACCCCACTAACTAATATTTTTGGAAGTGGTTTTAAAGACAAACAGAAATCAAAGAAACTTTTTTTTTCAGAAAAAATCTGTGAGAATTTACTAAGAAAGGAATAATCTATGATATTCAAAGCAAGGTTAATCCTCCTTTTCTCACCCCTCCTAGCTCAGTGAGGCAGAGAATCACTCCAGACATGTGCAGCCAAGAACACGCTTCCTTTTCATTCCAGATGCTAGTCGGGCGCTTTCTTCTCACAGGAAGCAGACTTGTTTCTCATCTTGTGCCTTCTGTCTATTGCTGAGACTAAGAACAGGGGCAAGGGGGTTAAGAGGTATGGACTCTCTTCCTCTGCCCAGCCTCCATTCATAGACAGAAGATCCACTTTGGACAGATCACTTTGAGAATATGGTGCCCAGACTGGAACTGTGCCCTGCTTGTGAGGTGGTAGGTAGTTCCATGCCAGGGCGGACAAACTGAATTCTCAGTCTGTTTTCTCCTGCCTTCCACTTACTGCACAGTGACACTATGCCATTTTTGGCACGTCAGTCCCAGAGTCTTGTCTCATAAGGTTTCCTGGTGTGAGGTACAGGAATAAGAGAGAGAACCTGTTGTAAAACAGACACCTCCTACTCTTTTCCCAAAGGAACTGACTTCATTTGCAAGAAAGCATGGAGAAGTTCAACCCTGAGGGTACTTTCAAGAATAATGCAGTCTGTGTCAAAAGGCGTGTAGGAAGACATTTGTGGACCTAATGAAGATAAAGCCTAGACAGTAGACAGGGTAGTTTGGAGGAGATACTTAGGGAATAAAACAGCTAGGAATAGTCATCCTGGGTTCAGAAAAATTATGAAACTGGTCTTAGAAGGTATTCTTTGTAAGAAGCCATAATTTGATTAGAATAGCTTACGGAGCAATTTATTCACTGTAGTGTTTTTGCAGAAAATAGAATAATCAATAGAGTTTAACAGCTGGATGTGGTCAGGAAAAAGAGCATATAAGTCCTACCAATGTCACTATCATCACAGGACTACTCTAGACATACTGAAAAATGTATCTCCTTGAGGAATAACAACAGAAATTTAAGACAGGGATGGTAAGGAATAGACTTCACTAAAGTAATTCAGTCAGTCACTAAACAACAACAACAACAATAAAATTATAACAAACTCCAAAGAAGAGTGCAATGACCCAGAGTTACTAAAGCATATTATCTGAAATGTCCCATTTCCAACAAATTATTTTGAAGCATGCAAACAAAGAAGAAGGTATAATACACTTAATAAGGGAAAATAAACAACCCCCACAAACTATAGAGTAAGCTAATTTCAGTTGAGCAGATGTCAGCTTTAACAGAATAATACTTCAAAATAAATAAATATGTTCATGGAACTAAAGAAAGCCATACTTAAAATAGTAAAAGCTGGTATGATGGCAATATTTTATCAAATAGAAAGTATTAATAAGGGGATAGAAATTATAAAAAGAGAACCAACTGAAAATTCTTGAGTTGAAATTTAAAATAACAAATTTAAAAATAGTCAAGGGAATTAAGTAAACAGATGAAAGAATTAGTTAATTAGAATACAGATTGGTAAAGATTACACAATCTGAAAAATAGAGGGGAAAAAAAGAAGCAGCAGCATTCAGAGGAGACCCTCAAGACCAGAAGAAAAGAGAAAGAAAAAGAGAAAGAAAAAATGGAGCATAAAGAACACTTACAGAGCCAGTGAGGTGGTCTATGCCTGTAATCACAAAGACTTGGAAGATTGAAGGAGTAAGATCGTGAGTTCAAAGCCAGCCTCAGCAACTTAGCCAGGCCCTAAGCAACTTAGCAAGTCCTTATCTCAAAGCAAAAAATAAAAAGGGCTGGCCATGTGGCTCAGTGGTTAAACACCCATGGATTCAATGGTACAAAACAGAAACAAAAACAAAAACAAAATGCAGAAATAATGACAGAAAACTTCTTACATTCATTAAAAATAATAATCTACGCATTCAAGAAAACTAATGGGCTTTTTGTAGATGTTTGAGAGTGTGTCTTAGGATGAAATGATAGGGCCCTACCCCTCCTCTTCCTCTCTTTTGCTTCAGCCATGAGGTGAGTGGCTTTGTGCTCCTACTCAAATATGCTCCTTTGTGCTCCTACTCTAATGTGCTGCTTCTCCACAAGCCCAAAAAACTACAGAGCCAACTAAACATGGACCTTCAAAATAAGAGACTAAAATAAACTTGTCATCTTTTTAATTCAATTATCTTGTTAATTGTTACAATTACGGAAAGTAGACAAACTATCACCCTCTGAAAATGACAACTCTTCCCATTTTCTGCATGTGTAGAGAGGTGAATTACATGCACATGGGCTCCTGCACAACTTAAGAATGAAAAATTTTCAATATATTTTAGATATTTTTACTTTTAACTTTCATGCTTTTAAGATCTCACATGAATTAATAAAGAAGAAATATACAGGAGGAAAGTGACAGATTGATAATGATTCTGTGTACTTAACTAAAAAATACCTAGCATGAATATTGCCCAGTTCTCTAGTAAAATAAACAAGATGAATTTACCTTAGTTACAAAATAATCTATTGTCACATTCCTTTTTAAAAATATATTTTATTTAAAAAAATATGTTTCCATGCCATCAAAATCTTATTTATATGGCAAATTTTCAGAACCTTACCTATGGCATAAAGTAAGATTCAGCTGTGTTTTGCCATAGAAATATATCCTTTAGGATTGAAAGTCACTCACTAGTGAGTAAGTCTCCACTGTCCACAGATATTAAAAACCAATCAATATTAACAGTGCTAGGCAACAGTTGACTGCTGGATAGATAAATGCATTTTCTAGGTCAAAAATGCCCAATTTTCTCCTTGGTTGTAAAAGTAAAACACTGTCACCGTGGAAGCACATTAGACTGGGCAAACTACCACGACATGTGCAGGCCTCGGCTCTACACAGAGTGGGGCAATTCGTTTTGACCAGCTATAATGTACTCCAGCCCCTTCTCTGTAGCAGTTGTTTATGATTTACAGTGACAACTCTGAGAAATTACCTAATAGGGATAATACCACCAAATGATTTCCTTAATGATGAAATGGCAGTATTTTGAAGACCAGGGTGTTGTTTCAAAAGAAACAGATGGCTCTGCAGACGAATTTTATGTTCCCAATTTCAAAATCAGTATTATTGCTTTTGTCAGTAGTGGGCAAATGGAAATTTGTCATTAGACATGCTTTGCTAATTGATGTGTTCACACACTTTCCAGAATTTTTTTTCCACATTCTGCCTTAAAGGATTACATTATGAGACTCTTCATATTGCCAAAGTATCAAGTTGTTTATAAGTTTTGCTAATGTAGTGATAATTACTTATAAGTCATCACTCAAATGTAGTTTAAAATCACAAACACAAGCCATTCATACATCCATGTGAAGTTCAGCTGGTATTGGCTGGGTCAGTACCAATGTGGTAAAAGACCCCAGGCTATACTTAGCATTGATCCCTTCTCCTACCACCTCTCCTCCTAGTCTCTTACGTGACTACACTGATTTCAACTAGAAAAAAATGGACTTAATAAACTTCGTTTCTCTCCAATGGGACCCTCTTTAGTAGCCTTCAGGCTCTTATGCCAATAGACTCCAGTTGGTGAATAAACTTCCCACAGTGTCCAGTGGAATTCTAGATGTGACCATGGTTGGGGGGCACATTTAAAAATATGACACAAACCAACAGGGTCTGGCATACACCACACCTGACTGAGAATTTTCCCACCCAAAAGACCCCAAGTGATACCCCTCTTAAAGTCAATCTTGGTTCATCCAGTTTCTTAGTGCAAATCTTGTGATAAAATGATCATGTGAAAAAGCGTTCACTTTATGGTAACACCCAACATTTTTTTATATGATTCATACAGTGGATCTTCAAAGGAGCAAGTGAGTTATTACAGGTCTTCTTTTCCAGATTAGGGGACACAGAATCTGAGCGTTCAAGTGGTTCCTTTATGTCCTTCATGTTCTGATAACACTGGTGGAAAGATAGCAAATATTCATACTATCATTTCAGAACCAATTTTTGAGACAAAATAATTGTTCACTAGCTTTTAAAGAAAGACCAAAAATGTATTTCTGAACATCAGTTATCTTCTCCTTCATAGGGCTTTTTATTTTCCTTAAGGAAACTTCAATTTTATCTCAGAGTATTTAAGGCAACTGCAGGTGGGCCTTTTGCTACTATTTTTTATTTGTGCATATTATCACCTGTGAAAATAAGCAGAAAATATAGAACACTGAAATGGATCAAGTTGAGTGACAGACTGCGCATTTCTTGTAGAGCATGGGGATATTTTGCTGCTGATTTTAAAAACAGTATTTTTCCTCCAGGTAAAATGAAGGGCATTCTCCCAAGGCACTATAAACTCTTTGGAAAAGAAAAGGAGGACAGAAAAGAAATGCAATGGTGTTTCTTTAAACTCTGTGGCCTGAGAGCAATGCCTCAGCATGTCATCCCTGAAACAGGTGTACTTTCAAATTTCAAGGATCAGCACCAAGCATAACTTGCATATGATAATTGAAAAGCTCTGCATCTCTTCAGCACCCACTATGTGCTGTGCAAGTTTATTTATGTCCTTCCTACACACACACTTCAGTGACACCATGCTCATTTTGCAACTAAAGGAAGATTCCATGGGTTACCTAATATTTTCAAGGACGATTGCTTTACTTAATTAATTAATTTTAATTCTAATGAACATACATTAGTAATTTCAGTTTCTACATTTTAGGTGAGGAATCTGTGTCAAGCAGTTCAAGTAACTTGTCTGTGGTCACATTTCAAGCAAAGACAGAGGCAAGCAATGCTTATTCCTGTTCTGTTGTTGGAAGATGGGATCACCATTGCTCTGCTGCTCAGAGGGTGGTGCAGAGCTGGCATGCTGGCGACACCTGGAATACTGTTAGATATGCAGACAAGGCCACACTTGCTGAATCAGAATATGCTTTTTTAACAGCCTCCTCCTCACAAGTGATTCTGGTGCAGATACTCTGAATGGCAGTGCATCCATCACTCTATGTCCCTCAGATAATTTGGCAACACATTGAATATCTCAGTGTCTCTAAGGCAGCTGATAACTGTCCCCAGCAGGGGCCATCTGCACTTTCCAGATACTACCTGGGAATGGGCAGGGTTGTGGCCACAGGGGAACTCTCTGGCCACACTAGCACACCCATCCTTCACCCATCACCCCACACATAGAATTAATAGTCCCAAGAGGGAATGGATAATTCTCTTTTCAATTTAACTTAACCACGCAAAGCAGCATTAAACCTTAAAAACTATTGCTGATTCCCAGAGAGGCTCCCGGAAAGCTTTCACATTGTAAGGGACTCCGCTGTCTCCCAGATCTGCAGGAACCAGTGTGCATATCGCAGCCTCTTTGTGTTGCACACCTGGGATTTTGCTGAACGGCATGTTTACTGGAAGGCTTCATTATTTCAATCTCATTATCTCTAAATATGCTTGTTATCATATGCATAAGACCTGATTGCAAGTCTGTCTTCTATGTTCACTCTCTTTCCTGTCATTTTCTGAAATGTACATAATACAATGTGAAAATTGGCTGAGATTGCACCCCTCCCCGGGACTGAACCAAAGCTATGGGGAAACACATGAGCTCCTGGAGGGACTGCTTGCATATAAACATGGGCCTTTGGCATGCTGAGGATCAGATTATAATACTTGAAGCCTCAGAAAGATTTTTTTAAACATTTGCTGTAACTATTTTTGGTAATCTTGCCTAATTATATAGCTATGGAAACAATAATGCCCTATGTAATTTTGTAGGTAGAGAAACTTGCTTTCATAATTTGTAACACTGAAATAGTTTACTGACACAGATTAGGGGTACTCTTTTTAAGAAATACCAAAGACTCATTTGCTCAACAATATTTAGTCAATGTCTGCTATGCATAGGTACTATCCATGATCTAGGAATTACAGCAATAGATAACACACAGATAATTCCAGCCTGATCATGTATCCATGGCTGACCTGGAGAATAATCTGAGGAGCTTTCCAATTTCTGGAAGAAAAGACATTCACCTCAGACCAAGGACCCAGACATCATTACTGACAAAAGCAAAATCTCCCAGTATGTCAAATGTTACTGCCAGAGCTAAAAAACTGGGCTACATGATATTCGAGAATCTTTAGCAGAACCATGAGTTTTGCAGGAAAATCATACTGAATAGAGTTTGTGAGTCTTGAAATAGGTTTCCTACATTCCTATATAGTGATATTTTCTGCATGACTAAAGAACTTCCATAGCAATACAAAAAACAAATCCAACTTTTCATGCTAGGTGTTAAGAAAATGACCTCACTATAACTTTATGTGGACTCTTGAATTTCAGATTACTAGATTCTTTCTCTCAATTTGGATTTTGAGAAATACAACCTTTCTTCCATGCTTGAGAGGAGTTGGTTCCAGGACTTCAGCAGATTAAAAAAATCTATGGATGTTCAAGTCCATTTTATAAAATGGTATAGTATTCACATAGAACCTATGTACATACTCTTGTATATTATAAATCATCTCTAAGTTACTTTTAATCCTTACTACAATATAGATGCTATGTAAATAGTTTTTGTTCTGTATTTTTAGGAAAAATAGCAAGAAAATAAAGTTTAGTACGGAACTTTATTTAATACTTTAATCCACGGTTGGTTTTAATCCCTGGATGCAGAACCTGCAAATACAGAGGGCTGACTGCACTTCCTGTAGTGGAACCTCTGTCTGCCTGGAAAAGAACTTGTATTTGTGAGACTAGAAACTAGAGAGATAATTCATGGGTGAAATGATGGTCTGTCAAAACCAGACAATGGAGAGGAAAGAATATTCAAGGCTAAAAAATAAACAAAAGGGAATAAAGGAGAAATTGAGAGAAAGGAAAGGCACCTCCAAAATGTTTCAGAAGGCTAAAGATGAGGGAAAGATAGGATGGGGAGAAGGCACTGCCCAAGTCCCATTTGGGCCCAGATGCTGCACTATGTACCTTTGTGCCTCAGAGCAGGAGGCCCAGTCTCTGCACCAAAATCTTCTTCCTCCACTGCAACTTGAGAGAGGATGGGACTTCCTGAGCCCTGAGTTAGCATCTCTGCAACATGTCAGGCTTACTCAGTAGGGCAAAGCTGGAGAGCTTAGGATTTGGGCTGTATTCTCAAGCCAGAGTGAAGGGTGATAATTCTGAGACTGCTCTAGCTGTAGAGATACTTAGAATTGCAAGATTCCAGCAGAATGGCTGGGGTGAGAAGAGGGGAAGGAGGAAGGAAAGACTCCCACAGAACCCAATGGTGTAGGTGTGGTAGGTCAGTGGGAAAGCTTTTAGATAAATCCCAGAGAAGGCAGAAACTAACCTTCCAGGAGTACCATTTCTGGACCTAGATTTCAACCTCCTTCCCCTTTTTACTAATATCCATGTTCTCCAAAAGACAGACACACCTGGACCCATTGATTTCAGCCCTGAGTGAAGTTCCTGCCTGCTCTGGGCATCTCCAAACATACATTCTGAGGGTGACTTCAAGGTCACTTGCAGCATGTGAATGAATCAGGTCAGGCACAGTGGAGGGGATATGTGTGTATGAGGGATGGAGTGTTCTAGATTGTAGTCACTCTATCAGACTTAGGGTGGATAGATGGTAAGAATTCTTTTCAGATAGATTCAAGGTTGTGTCACCCCTCAACACACTAGTAACGACTCACTCATCTCTAGCTTCAGACCTAGTCTAGCACATGTTCACATTAACATTTAAACTTTCTGAGTTTAATTTTCTAATTAGTATAACAAGACTGTCAAACCAGCTGTCACTGACTAGTTCTTCAAGGTAAGTTGTTATTATGGGGCATTATAGATTTCTTTCTTGCATGAATACTTGATCTTAACATCTAACCAAGGACAAAGGTTCTGAAGGGAACTGGGAGTCTGTTTTCTAACTTCTTGTGGGTTCCTACATTTCTACTTCCCTTCTGTTTTCCATCCTTATTAATCTTTCTTGCATTTCTGCCTAGTCATTCTCTGTTCCCCCTTCCTATGTCACACTCATACCTTTTGAAAAAAAGCACATCCATAGAATTACATATTTCTTTTTCTGATGCATGTAATCTCACATCCTCAAAATTATGCTCACTTGCTGGGCACAGTGGCCCATACCTGTGATCCTAGATGATCTAGAGGCTGGGCAGAAAGATCATAGGTTCAAAAACAGCTTTGGCAACTTAGTGAGGTCCTGACCAGCTTAGTGAGACCCTGTCTCAACATTAAAAATTTAAAAAAAGGGTAGGGGGCACTGGGGATGATGCTGAGTGGTTAAATGCCCTTGGGTTCAAATCCTGGTATAAAACAAAACAAAACAACACAAAAAACCTCACTTTATTTTTGTTTTGCACAAATTCATTTTTTTCATATATATGTTCATATTATTAGATTAATAAAAGTCTCTTAGACCAAAATAGCTATCTCTAATCTGCTTAATTTGCAAACCTATTACTTAATTTGATAATGATTAAGTGAAATGTACTATGTACCAGAGAAAGGGTGTAAATTGACAACATACCAGACACAGCCTCAATCTTCCCAGACTGACCATCAGAGGATAAAGACATGTATATACAGACACAGAGAAATCAGCACAGTAAGTGCTTGGAAGAAAATGAATAAAGTGATTAGTAAATGGGCAGGAATAGTCAAGGAAGTGATTTCTGAGCATGTGGTGTATAAGCAGTCAGGCGCTAAGAGGATTCCAAGGCAAGCACAAGCTCTTTATAGGTAGCTGCATCCATCTGTGTGAAAATTCTGGGGTCTTTAAAAAATGTATATAGTGAGGGATAGCTTGATGGTAAAATTAGATAAGGAGAGTTACAAAGAAATATCAGTCTCTTTCTTGTGATCTTGCATCTACTTCTAAACAAAGATGGTAGACGTGTATGTGCATCTACAGCCGTGGCTAGCTCTGGGCTCATGTTGCGTGTCCTCATCTGGATGTCCACACACAGCCCTCCCCAGACGTAGTGCCACTATCTTCCCCCTCATAAGCTACTGTCCCCCGAGTAGCCTTTTGCCTACAGGCATTACTGCCACAAATAAATAGAATCCAAACTAGATACTTTAGTTTTTCCCGACATTAACTCAGCTTTACTCTTCATTCTTGTACACCTTAGGAATGGGACAGCTTTTCCTGTACTTGCACTGGTACTGCCTGGGTTCCAGGTTTTCATCAGTTCTCTTCTGGGTCATTGCAATCATGTTCTAGCTGGTCTCAAACTCAGTCTTTCTACCCTGAGCTATTGCCCTGCTAATAGCACCAGGAAAATCTGATGTCACCAGTTTCCTGCATAATGTCACTCCTTGGAAGGACTTGCAAAGTGCCTCACAAGTCTTCTGATGGATTTTCCAAGCATCATCCCCTCTCTCAAGGCATCCTTCACATTCACTCACAATGGACTTCTCTGTGGCCTGGGCATATCTCACGCCCTTTAATATCACCATGCCTTTGTATAACATCTTCTGTTTCAATGAGCTGTCCTTACCTCCCTGCCAGGTGAGTGCCTATTCTTTCTTAAAGACCTAGATGACATGTTTCTGCCCCTGTGAAGTCTGCTTTTGCCTCTCCACTGATCCTTAGTAAAACATCATTGCTCCCTCAGCCATTCTTGGTTTCTATTTTATTTATCAACACTGTTTTCTTGTCTGAGTCTTTTCCATATAGACCTGGGAAGCAGTGCTAACATGACTTTATATTTTATGCAGCACCTAATATGAACTAGAACTCAACATACATTCATTTAATTATTAATATATGGTTACATTTTAGAACGCATAAATTCATTGGAAAATCCCCTCTTACATGATTATGTAGGAGAAATAATCGTTTTCCCTGTACCACTAGGATAATGATACAAAGATGTAATAATATTAGAAATACATATAAGAGGAAAAGTAGCCTCTATCAAAGAACTAGAAAAATATATTGTTTCTTTTATTATAGCCCTAATAAATTCTGATACTTTGTCTGACTCAGTCAACATAAGGAATTGGATAGAAAGATCACAGAAAAGAAACATAGAAACAAAATGTCATTTATGCTCATCTATTGAATATCTCAAAGAAGAATGAAAGGGATTTAATTCAAAGTAAAGCCACCTTTGTCAGAACACATGTTTCTCCTTCTCATACATACCTACTCCAGACTTCCATGTACTCAACCCATTTCTAACCATTAAAATGTTTATATATTCCCCTGCACACCTGCCTCCTTTCTTCAGGACTTTTTGGAATAAAAAGTTTTACCTTTTTAATATCTTCCATCCATCCTTCTTCCTCCCACCCTCGCCCACCCTATCTCTTATCCTTCCCCCCACCCCGATTCTAAATGACATGCAATCAGCAAACCAATCCAGCAACAACTTTCCTCTATGAGAGTGAGAAGAACTCACACAAAAACAACTTGCCCAACTTTTAAATTCCTTAAGCATTGCAAATTATGGTGGGTGCTTGTTTGGGTAAGTATAATTTTTTAATGGAATTAGCCAAAGTTCTAAGTAGAACAAGGATAAACCACATAAATACATGTCAACTTTGATTGCTTTGTGAGAATTGAACATCAACATTTTTTAATCATTTAAGCACCTTGCTTCCTTTCCCTATATCTACATCTTCTCATGTGTGCAAACTTTTAGTTATTTTTCTCTCATACAACTGCATAACTACAAATAGAAATTTCTTTGAACATTTATTTTCTTTTGCAGTAGAGAGGTGGATATAATCAAAGAATTTGGCTTTCCATTTATTTTATTTATCTTTGTAACTAGTGAAAGCAAAAATGAGAAATGCTTTTTCTAATGTTTAGTTATTTCCCATCATAGAATTCCTCTCATATAGCAGACCATTTAAGAAAACAGCAGGCAAAGACTTAAAATCAGTTTATAATTGCTTTTGGCTTAGTGGCTCTCCCCCAGGAGGTACTCTTTGTTGTTGAGATTTTAATTTTTGATTTCTCATGCTGGCCTTAGTGCTTAGAGGTGAGCATAAGAAATCTGGCTGTATGTAGCGTATATGGTTAGAAGCCATCTGTTTGGATGGGATAAAAGATAACTCTTCAGGTGTCACTTTCATCACTGTTGAGAGGCAGGATGGCAGTTATTCTTCCCCCAGTCATTTCCTTTCCTTGCTTTTTCCATCAGTTCCCCTATTCAGTGCATGATCCAATTAATGTCAGGGACAGAGAATTTGACAGCTTGCCAACACAGGTGTGCTGCAACCACTCAACTTTCAGTTTTATTTTCCTTCTATCTAAAGAAATTGGAACAGTGCATTTCAATCACAGAGTGAAGAATCTGTCAAAATATTTCTGACATCTCATTTTTTTTAAATAAAGCTGGGAGCCTAACAAAGAAGAGTAATTTATTTCATAAGGCAAGTATGAAGTCACAGCTTTAATATTATATCTAAAACTACAAATACTCACTAATCGATTTAATGGTAGACATGTTCTAAGAAAATACTATTTTTTAGAAAATATATACCAATTTCAAAGACATGTTAGACCTAGCTTTTTACTTCAGAGGACTCATTTACCAACAATGAAGACAGAATTTCATAAGCAGCACATAAACAAGCATCCGTGGAAACACACAACCAAATTGCAACAGAAGCAAAATCTGTGCTTCTGAGTCAAGAAAGATGAAGCCATTGTGCTCTGCTATGGGTCATAAGGTTTGCTTTTTGAACATAATGTTCAGCTTGGCTGTAAAAGAGGGATGTACGAGTAGAGGAAGGAGTCAATGGATATACAGACCAACTTGGGCAACATTCAGACAAAATAGCATGCCTATATTGGGAAGCAGTTATTACTAGGAAGGAGTAAAAGAGATGTGACTATGAATTGGACATACCCAGGGAAGATTATTGGTTACCATGTAGAGGAGTTTTTCATCTTGTTTTGAATGCAAAAGAGAACCACTAAAGGATTATTCTGAAACACTGAATCTGATATGTTCTGGTTTAACAAGAAAGTGTTGGCCAATGAAAAGAGATGGAGTCATAAGCGTTTGGGACCCTAGAGCCCCGTAACATGAAATACAATAGAAGTCTAGTAGTTATTTTATGAATATTGAACATCTCCTGTCTGCTAGATGTAGAGGATAAAAAATGAGCTTGACGAGGGTGTTTCCTTTAAGAAGCTCAAAGCCTGATGGAAAAAAGCTAGATATGTAAATGATTATAACAGTACTACTTGGCAAATTGCTTCTTGGTGTTCTGAGAAAACGCTGAAGTCAGAGCTACTGATTGCTCTGCAAAGTCTGGAAAATATAGCAGAGAAGATAAGATTTGAATGGTCCAGGTCAAAGAGGAGCTTTCAAATATAAAAGCATAGAAGTGGGTAATGAGGAGTAATAAGTTATTTTCCAGCTAGAACAGACACAACGAAAAATTAGGCCCAGGAAATAGTCATGAAAAATAAAAGTGAAACATAACATTGTTAGCCAAGATTTGGAATAAGGGAAGGAAGGTGCTAGGCTGCATTTGGAGCATGATAAAGCGAAAACCACACAAAATCTTCAAGCAATACTCTCTAGTAGATAGCTAGGGATGTGAGTCAGGGGCTTAGGAGAAAGAGGAAGTGTGGTGATATTGATTCAAGGGTCTACATCACACAAATGATAGTCACAGAAAAACCTGAAATAAAATAAGGCAAATATGTAAATATAGGATAAGAGAATGCTCAGAAAAGCACAAATTATAGGAAGATACTGAAAGGAATAGTAGAAGGAGAAGAAGAGGAATGAGAGAGGCCATAGAAAGAGAATATTGAGGGGATGGATGAATAACTGATTTGCAGCTAGTCAAAAACTACTCTAGAAAAATAACTTCCACTAGATTAACAAGAAAGGTTATCAGATTCAAAATCCAAAAGTGCTTATGTCCCTTATTTTAAAAATGGCACAGTAATTGCATTTAACCTATGTAAATGCTATCCACGTAGATAGTTAGAGATTATGTGTAAACAGTTATCTATGTAGCCTTTAGGGAATAATAGCAAAACCCTCTACACATAATCAGTACAGATGAAAATTTTAAAATGTGTTCCATCTGTGGTGGGTTGAGTCTACTGCTATGGAAAATATGAGGTCTCCCCACAAGAGCTCATGATGGACAGTAGAGAAATGTTCAGAGGTAAAATGACTAAATTGTAATAGCTGTAACCTACTCAGTGCATTAATCCATTTGATGGATTAATAATCGGAATGGATTACTGGGGGGTAACTGTAGGCATGTGGGGCATGACTGGAGGAAGCAGGTCCCTGGGGGATTATATATCTTGTCCCTGGCTCCTCTCATTTTTTATTTGCTTCATGGTTGCCATAACATGAGCATTTTTCCTCAACCACACTCTTTCACCATGATGTTTTGCTTCACCTTGAACCAAGAGAAATGTAATGGGTTGGCCATGGACTGAGCCTCTGAAACCAAAAGCCCAAAATAAATCTTTCCTCTTCTAAGTTGTTCTCTAATGTTTTAATCAAAGCAATGAAAAGTTGACTGGTACATATTTCAAGAAGTTGTTGATGAAGGAAAGATAAATAAAGGTAATTAAGTGATAAGATTGTTCAGACAAATCATTTGAATATATTTTGAAGACTAGCCAAAGGAGTAGGTAGAAAGGGAAAGCATGAACATTCAGCAGAGAGAGATGTACTGATACCGTGGGGCTCTGGAGGGAATGCATTTCGTTAATATTTACAAGAACTTCCAGCCTAGATGAAATGGTGTTAAGTCCAAGTAGACTAACTCTAAAAACTAGCAATCTACAGAAGTTCCTTGTAACATGAAAGGAATTTATTTTATAAAATGAAATGTGTAGAGTCAAGGATAGATTGAAGGAGTGTTCTGATAGTTAGACATGGCCATTGGGGTATACGATCAGAGAGATATTAGAGAAGGGATAAAAGTAAAGAAACCAACCAACCAACTTATGAACCAAAAAGTTTGTATGAGATATTTACTTAGGTACTAATTAAAAACTTGTCTCCATAGGCTACCAAGTAAGCTTTGATCCCTAATCTGGCTCCAAGTTTTTAGCTGTGTAGCTTTGGACAAGTAATTTGGTCTAAGTTTTTTTGTAAGCAAAATGAACACAATTAATTGAGATAATGTACATAGTTCTCTTGGAATAGATTGATGTTTTAAAAAAATTATGTTTTCCTTATTTTAGAACTTATGGACTAGATGGAGACCTTGAAGTATAGTGAAAGGACAAAAGTGAGAAAGAGGAACGAATATGATAGAACGCCTAAGATGATTGAGGGCCTGTTTTTAATGAAAGTCTTTGAATAGACACAGATCAATAGATTTTTGTCCTGCAGTTTAGAAAAGATATTGATATAGTTTTGATATGAAATTTCCCCAAAAGGCTCATGTGTTACAGGCTCAGTCCTCAACTCAGCATTACTGGGAAATGGCAGAATTTTAAGAGATAAGGCCTAGTGGAAGGAAGTTCAGTTGTTGGGGCATGCCCTTGAAGGAGATATTTTGACCTCACTCTCTTACTTCTTCTCCCTTTGCTTCCTAGCCACCATGAGGTGGGCAGCCTTGCTCCACCACCTGTTCCCACCATGATATTCTGCCTCTCCACAGGCCCAAAGGTAATGAATGGTATGACTAATCATGGACTAGAACCTCTGAAGCCATGAGTCAAAATAAACTTTTCTTCCTTATAAGTTGACTACCTTAGGTATTTTATCACAGTGACAGAGAGCTGACTAACACAGACACCACATATGACAAGCAAAATTTTTTCATTGCCAAATCAAAAAGAATAGGGGATAAAATGTAATTGAAGCAGGGAATATTAGCATTAGCTATAAAAAAAGGAACCTGAGAGAAAATAAATATCCCATAAAGTCTATAAAATAATTAGTAGTTTATGTATTGGAAAATAAAAATTAGCAAATGAGAAAATGGGCCACAGTTTTTACATGTATAGCTAACTGAATTGTGAAGAGAAAGACAGAGGGATAGGCTGGGAAGAAAAATTAGTCACTGAAGAGGAGTTGCTGGGCTCTGATCAACCTATCTGGGTCTTGATATAAATTTTTATCATGTATATTTGCAATTTCCTTTGGAAACAAAAGTGGTGAATGTTTTAATGGCCTCAAATGGCTAAAGTGGCTTCCTTCACTGCATTCTATAAAATATTCCTAAAAATTAAGTAACTCCTCAAGTGAATATTCTCTATTTCTATATCAAAACAGACATTTGTAATGATGTCCATTATCTAAGGATGTAAATCACTCAGTCATAAAAAGGGAATAACGTCATCATCAATTGGTAAGTGATGTGAAATTGCCCCAGTTTAGAGAAATCTGTTTCCCCAATTACTTTGGGATGGTACCTAACCTTCTAAATGATAAAATCAATATAAAATTAATGATGTGGAAAGAAAGATAAAGGAAGATGTTCACAAGAACATAGCGGATTCAGTGTTTCAGAATCCTTTAGTGGTTCTCTTTTGCATTCAAAACAAGATAAAAACTCTTCAACATGGTAACCAATAATCTTCCCTGGGTATGTCCAATTCGTAGTCACATCTTTTTTACTCCTTCCTAGTAATAACTGCTTCCCAATATGGGCATGCTATTTTGTCTGAATGTTGCCCAAGTTGGTCTGTATATCCATTGACTCCTTCCTCTACTCGTACATCCCTCTTTTACAGCCAAGCTGAACATTATGTTCAAAAGCAAACCTTATGACCCCATAACCTCCAATGTAGGAGTGTTTATCACCTCCAATGTAGGAACTAACCCTGTCGTCTCCACCTGCTGGGCATGTCCAGCATAGTGTTGCTTCCTTTGCTGGTCTAAGCCACCAGCCTCTTTTGTTGAGATCACTGCTTTCAAACTGGTAGCTCTGATTCTGTCTTTATCCTTCTTCAGTGTATTCTCAAGAAGACATATTTTTTTAGAAACACAAACCATATTCTATCTTTGCTCATAAAATTTCCGTGGTTTCTTTTAACACTTAGAATTAAATACAAGTCTCTTGTTCTGGTCTGCAAAGTCCCTAGAGCAGGAGGCTTCTTTCTAGAACTCATGGCTTCCTCATTCTTGCCTCTGCAGCTCATTGTGTATGTTTGTTATAGTACAGTGGATGCTCCCTATCCTTAGTGTATGCATCTATGGGGTGTCCCATTGTGGATTGAAATTAGAATGGCTGCATCTTGTATAAATTTCTTTCCTTGTCATTACTCCCTAAACAATGCAATATAACATTTTATGCTGTATTGTATTTACATTATATTAGGCATTACAAATTACCTAGAAAGGACAAAGTATATAGCAGAATGTGCATGGATTATGTGCCAACACTACACTATTTATATATGAGACTTGAGCATCTGCAGATTTGGTTATCCATGTTAAGGGAGGCAGTGGTCCTGGTGTCAACTGTCTTGGCTTGTGGTGGGTCATGTTATGTTTCTGTTTAGGTGTGTTTCTGTATTATTTATGGAATCTGGCCTTCATAATTGCTCAATGAGCCTTTTCAAGTTAGGAGATAGGCTTTATTTATCTTTGATCCTTGGTACAACATATATTTGCTGAACATAGTATGAGTATAGTGAATAACACAAGAGCCTGCCTCCTCACTGCATTTAGATTTCTGCTCCCTGGTTACCCTCTCAGAGGCCATCTAAAATGACTCCCCTGTCGCTCTCTATGCCCTCACCTGCTTAATCTTTCTTCTAAACACTTTACCACTATCTGATGTTGTTAGGCATGTTTTATGTCATCTCTTCTCTCCCAATAAAATGAGACAAAATGTCTCCCATAGAGAAAAGAACTTGTTTTTTTTTTTAATTGTCTCTGACTAGGTTCTAAAATCTGCCCCATAACTGGCATAACTGCCCCATAACTGGTGAATGGTGCTCAGTACATAGTTACTGAATGAATATCATATCTCTTCCCATGAGAAGTTCTATTACATCACTACCAGTGCATTAACATATTTAATAATGTATAGCAAGAGCACAAATGACTTAGGCCAGACAAGTGGCTGATAAGAAGGAATTTTGTCCTGTTTACTATATAGGACAAGAGGAATACTCACTTTGCTATTGAGGAAGTGATGATTCATCCCCACCAGGCTTATAATTTATCCAATATATCACTGGAACACACAATTGTGGTTATAGGTATGCATGCCAAACCAATTACCCAAAGAGATTATAAACTCCCAACTAGATTTGAAGACAAGGAATGCCTTTTTCACATAATATCTGCCCTTGTAAATAGTTGCTTAAAATAATCTCTCAATAAATACTTGTTGACTGCATGCATAATTTAATCAACTAGTTAAGCATTATAAAATACCATGAAGCTACAAGATTCTTTGTGCACTTTCCACAATATGTGAGCGAATATACAGTGTAAAATAAGATTTTATTATGTTATGGAGTGGTTCCCACTGTAATCCACCTTAGGTAGTGAAACATCAAAATCTTGTCCTCAAGAGTACGTTTGGGCAGATGAGATAAAAATCTCTTTGTGAAAAAAAAGGAAAGCTGTCATATTTATCTATAGTCATTTTTAGCCTCACTCGCTAACCAGAATGTGAGAAACTGTGTCATTGGTAAAGCTATATAAGAAACTAAATCTTCTACCTAATGTATATTAAATCTTCCTCTTTAGCCTCTTCTACCAAGTTCTGATATTGAGTTCCATTTTTCCAACAAATGATATGCACTACTACCTTGAAAAGGAGTTAATAGTGTGATAACTGATTTAATAGCATCCTAGAGAAAAAAAAAACAGGTGATTTCATTGGAAAAGTCTGGTCCAAGAAAATCTTAATATTGAGAAACATACTGAAAGATTGAAATTGTAACTTGCTTATGCTAATTCCTGCAGCAGAAAGGATCAATAATGCTGCTCTGCTGTCCTCTGAGTGTGCAAAGACAGGGTGGAAAACAGCCACTGAAAAAAAAAATCACCTTAAACTTTCCGTAGTACTCTTCCCAAATGACTGGATTATGCCATTAATGGCTTTCCTTGCATGAAAAAGTAAACACAATGATTGCATCTCATATGAATAGCTAACCAACAGCAGAACAACAGTCATTATCCAAATCTGCCAGAAGACCATCAAGGACTATAAGGATCATGCATTCTAACTCAGTTAAAATGCAAGCTACTAAACAAAGACTCAGAGGGTAGTCATGTGACCACTACAGGAGACACTTGTGTCCTTAGACAAAACAGGATCCAGGATGTTTAAGATATAGATGGAAAAGGCAACCCAAAGCAAAGGTAATGAAATCCTTACACCTTAGTGAAATGTTAGTTTTAAGCCAGAAGTATTCTCATGGTCTGGTAGTTGTTGGATCTATGAAAAATCCTTATCATAGGAGCATGTGCATGTATTATCAGTCATGTATATATCAAATCAATATGCATTGTCAGTCTCCCCAAGACAAAAGACATTTTCTGCATAAATACCCTTATTCATTTTCAAAATGATTTGGCCATATAGAGGAAAACCAAAGCTGGGCTGTCCCTTTGGGAGTAAACCACCAATATAGTTACATGCTTCATGGGTTTGATGTCATTTATTTCAGATAAGTTTCTTGTTATAATTACTATCATTTTGCATTTCTGGAACACTTCTTTTACAAAGCTATGTCACATACATTATAGGAATATCCTAATATATTCTTACTAGAATCTTTGATCTTTTATAATCCATTTGATACATGAGGGGAAAGAAAAGGTTTATAATTGAAGTTTACTGTGTAAAATAAAATAAGTGGTAAGTGTGAAACCAACACCTCATGTGAAACATAATGGGATCTATCTATGGGATAGTTTTCATTCCTTGGTGAACTTTGTTTGTTATCCATGTGCAACTTGAGGATCAAGTAACTTCAACCTGAAGCAAAATGAAGAGGAAGCTGAGCATGACTTTCAACCTTCCCTTACTAATTCTTCTGCTTCAACAGCTGTTAATCCAGTAAAAGTGTGTATATTGAGAGCTTCCCAATGTAACAGAGCTACATAAGATGACTTTCCACCCTCTTCTGCACTATCCTCAACCAACAGCTACTCTCTATAGGGGACCAGGATTTTCATGTCCAGATGTCTCTTCAGGCAGCTTTGTGCCAAACAGCATGGAGCACAATCAAGAATAGGAACTATGAAAATAGATTTGTTTACTTCCTGAGTTTATCATTTGTAAGCCCCATGGTCAGGGGAAGCATATTTAACATTTCTGAGTTACTGATTCCTGACTCAAAAAGTAGAGATATAAACGTAAGCTTTTTGTGTGAATAAGAGTATAAAAAATAATCAAACTGCAAACCCATTCCTTTTTTCCTTTGCCCTACCATATGCAACCAGATTAATTCCCAACCAAACATAAATAGCTGGTAAGGACCAAAAGGATGGCCTGCCTTTATTTCAAAAGGGAGTTTTGAAGTCTCCAAAGTCTTGACCCAAAGAAATGCATTTTTAAGCATAATTTCATCTTCTTGGTGAGGATGACACCTCAGATCACACATGTTTGTTTCTACAGAAAAGTTCATATTGAGCACTTACTCTGTGTCAGGCGCTGGGCTAATGAATAAGATATAGTCTCTAAGTTTGAAGATTTCATTGCAGCAACTTATCAGTTAACAACTATTCCCCAGCCTAACCCCTGGTCCTGCCTCTGGAACACTCTCCTCACACACTCTATGGTGAGTGAGGGACATCTTTTAAGAATCATCTGAAGATTCACTGTCTCTAATATAGTCCACAATAGAAACTTAGGGGAAGTAACGCCGTTCTTACTACTTCTGCCCTAGAACATGCTATGATTTATTGATTCTTATTCATTATCTTTGCATAGTCTTTTTACATTCAGGGCTATTATCTCAATTCTCCTACGAACCTTCATCCCCTACCCAGGGCATATTCCTGGCTCTCTGGCAAAATGCAGTTCTTGTATTGAATTAGTTGAATTGGCTACATGTAATTATGCACTAGGTGGCTTAGATTTGAGACATTTCTAGCAGTGAGAACTGTTAAATATTGAAACTGATATGCAAATCAGATCACATAATCAAGTTTCCCTGAGACAAATTTATCTTCCTATGTGTTTTGGGTATATGCTATTGCACAATGACATTGAACAAAGTGTAGATAAGCCTGTAATGCTCTTTTCATCTGAGTAGAGTTTATTATCCACCAACCCCTTATTTGTTGCTGCCTTACCAGTAGTTCATTTTTAGTCCTAGAATTTTTGATCCATGGCAACAAAATTGCTTTTTAAAGGAAAAAAATGTCACCAAGTTATCAAACATGTTGGATAGATCTATCATTTTACCCATGTACTCAACAGGTTAATTGCTTATCTATAACAAAAAGGAATATTTTTTTCTAACAAGTCTTCCTACACTGACTGACCTATTAAAACACTTCATCCAAGATTTAGGACCTTCTTGTCCATTATAAAGTCCACCGTACTTGTTCCCACAAATAGCCTTCGAAAAAGCTGTTTTGTCATGAATGTGGATAGTATCTTTCTCTGCTTAATTAAGAAACCAAAGTAAGTGCTAGAAAATAAACCAAGATGTTTACAATGTTTTTTTCAGAGGAAAAAATACAATAAAAAGCCCTGCCTCATTACATACTTGGCAGCCCAGGTCCCTCACTGGTAAAGAATTTTTACTCTATTTTCACAGTCTATTGCTAATGAGAACTCTGAGTTTTGTATTGTTTTGTTTTCTGACCCATAGCAACATATTTTCTGCCCATGCTGTTCTTTTTTTTTTTTTTTTTTTTTTTTGTACTATTCTAAAGAACATCTGCTTTAAAAGAGGTCACACAAAGTCAAGAGAAAATGCAGGAATTGGAACTCAATGGCATGGTGACTGTGGACATCAGACCCTTTATGTCTGTTTGTATTGTTCCTGTAAATAGAGAGAAAATATGTTGGCAGCCACTCTTGAATGTTCCTAGGATGGTATTTTTCCACTAAAATAAAAATAGATCTGTGAAAGTCAATTTATTTAATATTAGCAAGTATTTCAGTGTGTTTTAAGATTGTGTTCTTAAAAATGAAGTCATTTTTGTTTAATATTAATTATGTTTATCACACACAATAGGAAGTTACTGCAGCAAATGATTTCAAGTGCAATTGAATAAGAAACTAGTTTCATGTCTCTGTAACTAAGTATTATAAATCTAGAGAGAAAAACTGACCACTATTTTTTGAAATTTATTATATTAGTTAATTTAGTAAGTACCTCCTGAAAGTACTTAAATCAGTTCATTTCTAGACATTGTATTTTCCCAGTGATGCCCCATATCTCACCTTGAAGCTGGGTTTACTACATCATGCCTTCAGCAAATCTCATGGAGCAACAGTGATGGATGGATGGATGTTCCATATGAATCTGCCTTGCATGGAACTTCACAATTTCCCCTATTCATTTTTTTACTGTTGAATACTGTTGCTATTTACAACACACAGCTAGAGAGCGGTCAAGTTAGAAGTAAACAGGAATTTAAGGCAGGTTTAAGTGAACCAGCTAAATTTTTTTATGCTAACTCATATTCTATGATAAAAATATCTGTTGCACTTAAGTTTCAGATGAGAGATAATGAGAGACACATCAAGGAAACAATTGTAAATCTGGGTAACTGAGAAGGTGAAGGAGGTACAAACAAAAATTATTCTGATTGGAATATGGTTTTAGGATTTAATCTGAAAAAACATCAGCATTTGGCATTAAAGATATGAGATAAATTGCAAGATGCCAGATAATATATAGAATACTCAGCTACATTTATAATTTTAAATGTGTCATGTTAAAATACCCCAAATTCCACACACATATTTTACTTTTATTTGGTTTTCATTTGAACATCAAATTTGCCTGGGCATCCTGGCTTTGTCACTTTCTATATCTGGTGACCCTAATTCAGATATTGAGATGTGGGCAAAAAGAGAAAACAATTTGAAGCTCAATTATAAGAATAAATTATATGGTCACTGAATATTTGTGTATTGGACTAACACACATTAAATAATCAGAGGAAACCTTGAGTTTTTTTATTGTTTTTTTAAATAATTTTATTTATTTATTTATTCTACTTAGGTATACATGACAGAAGAATGCATTTTGATTATTTGTTTACAGATGGAGCACAGCTTTTCATTTCTCTGGTTGTATGTGATGTAGAATCACAACATACATTCAGTCATACATAAAGCTAGCGCTATGATATCCATCATAATCCACCATCTTTACTGTCCCCATGACCCCTCCCCCCTCCCACCCCTGTGACCAAAATTCTTCCATTCTTCCCATGTCCTCTCCCATATTGTGGATCAGCATCCACTTATCAGAGAAAACATTCAGCATTTGGTTTTCTGAGATTGGATTATTTCATTTAGCATCATATTCTCCAACTACATTCATTTACCTGCAAATGCATAATTTTATTCTCTTTTATTGCTGAGTAATATTCCATTGTGTATCAATACCACAGTTTCTTTATCGATTCATCTATCGAAGGGCTTCTAGGTTGGTTCCACAGTTTAGCTATTGTGAATTGAGCTGCTATATACATTGATGTGGCTGTGTCACTGTAGTATGCTGTTTTGAGGTCTTCTGGGTATAGATCGAGGAGTGGAATAGCTGGGTCAAATGGTGGTTCCATTCCAGGTTTTCTAAGGAATCTCCATACTGCTTTCCAGATTGGTTGTACCAATTTGCAGTCCCACCAGCAATGTATGAGTGTGCCTTTCCCCCCCACAACTTCACCAACACTTATTGTTATTTTTATTCTTTGAATACATCCCATTTATTGATTCTTGATTTTACTTCTTGTGCTATAGGAGTCTTGTTAAGGAAGTAAGATCCTAATTCAACATGATGAAGATTTGGACCTGTTTTTTCTTCTATTAGGCGTTGAGTCTCTGGTCTGATTCCTAGATCCACTTTGAGTTGAATTTTGTGTATGGTGAGAGATAGGGCTTTAGTTTCCTTTTGCTGCATATGGATTTTCAGTTTTCCCAGCACCCTTTGTTGAAAAGGCTATCTTTTCTCCAGTGTATGTGTTTGGCTCCTTTGTCTAGTATAAGATAACTGTACTTAAGTGGGTTTGTCTCTGTGTCTTCTATACTATACCATTAGTCTACATGTCTATTTTGGTGCCAGTACCATGCCGTTTTTGTTACTATAGCTCTGTAGTATAGTTTCAGGTCTGGTATTGTGATGCCCCCTGCTTCACTCTTCTTGCTAAGGATTGCTTTGGCTATTTTGGGTCTCTGATTTTTCCAAATGAATTACATAATTGCCTTTTCTATTTCTATAAGGAATGACATTGGGATTTTAATTGGAATCACATTGAATCTATGTAGCTCTTTGGGTAGTATGGCCATTTTGACAATATTGATTCTGCCTATCCAGGAGCATGGGAGATTTTTCCATCTTCTAAAGTCTTCTTCAATTTCTTTCTTTAGTGTCTTGTAGTTTGCATTGTAGAGATCTTTCACCTCATTTGTTAAATTGATTTCCAAGTATTTTACTTTTTTGAGTCTATTGTGAATGGGATAGTTTTCCTAATTTCTCTTTCAGAGTGTTTATCAATGATGTATAAAAATGCAATTGATTTATGGGTGTTGATTTTATATCCTGCTAGTTTGCTGAATTTATTTATTAATTCTAGAAGTTTTCTGGTAGAAGTTATTGGATCATCTAAGTATAGAATCATGCCATCTGCAAATAATGATAGTTTGAGTTCTTCTTTTCCTATTTGTATCCTTTTAATATCTTTCATCTGTCTAATTGCTCTGGCTAGTGTTTCAAGGACTATGTTGAAAAAGGGCATCCCTGTTCTTTTTCCCATTTTTAGAGGGAATGCTTTCAATTTTTGTCCATTTAGGATGATGTTGGCCTTGGATTTAGCATAGATAGCTTTTAAAAAGTTGAAGTATGTTTCTACTATCCCTAGATTTTCTAGTGTTTTGAACATAAAAATGTGCTATATTTTGTCAAATGCTTTCTCTACATCAATGGATAAAATCATATGACTCTTGTCTTTAACTCTATTGATGTGATGGATTATGTTAATTGATTTCCATATATTCAACCAAACTTGCATCCCTGGAATGAACCCCACTTGATCATGGTGCACTATTTTTTGATATGTTTTTGTATGCAATTTGCCAAAATTTTGTTGAGAATTTTTGCATCTATATAAATCAGGGATATTGGTCTGAAATTTTCCTTCTTTGATGTGTCTCTGTCTGGTTTTGGAATCGGGGTCATACTCACCTCATAGGATGAGTTTTGAAGAGTTCCCTCCTTTTCTATTTCATGAAATAGTTTGAGGAGTATTGGTATTAATTCTTCTTTGAAAGGCTTCTAGAACTTGGCTAAGAATCCTTCTGGACCTTGGTTGGCAGCCTTTTGATGACATCTTCTATTTTCTTACTTGAAATTGATCTGTATTAAGTTGTATATGACCTCTTGGTTCAGTTTGGGTAGGTCATATGCCTTTAGAAGTTTGTTGGTGTCTACAGGGTTTTCTATTTTACTGGAGTATACATTTTTTAAATAATTTCTAATTATCCTCTGTATTTCAGTAGTGTCTGTCATGATATTTCCTTTTTCATCACAAATTTTAGTAATTTGGTTTTTCTCTCTCCTTCTTTTTGTTAGAGTGGCTAAGAGTTTGTCAATTTTGTTTATTTTTTCAAAGAATCAGCTTTTTGTTTTGTCAATTTTTTGAATTGTTTCTTTTGTTTCAATTTCATTGATTTCAGCCCTGATTTTGATTATTTCCTGTCTTCTACTTCTTTTGGTGTTGGTTTGTTCTTCTTTATCTAGAGCTTTGAGATGAAGAGTCAAGTCATTTATTTGTTGACTTTTACTTCTTTTAATAAGTGAGCTTAATGTTATGAATTTTCCTCTTAGCACTGCCTTCATAGTGTTCCAGAGATTTTCATATGTTGTATCATAGATTTCATTTGCTTCTAAGAATTTTTTTATTTCTTTCCTGATGTCTTCTGTTATCCATGCATCATTCAATAGCATATTATTTAATTTCCAGGTGTTGGAGTAGTTCCTATTTTTTAATCTGTCATTTATTTCTAATTTTATTCCACTGTGTCAGATAGGATGTAGGGTAATATCTCTATTTTTTTTTATTTTCTAGGATTGGCTTTGTGACATAACATAAAATCTATTTTGCAAAAGGATCCATGTGCTGCTGAGAAAAAAGTGTATTCGTTCGTTGATGAATGGAACACTCCAAATATGTCTGTTGAGTCTAAATTATTTATTGTTTTTTTTTGTTTGGAAGATCTATCCAGTGGTGAGAGAGCTGTGTTAAGGTCACCAAGTATTATTGTGTTGTGGTCTATTTGATTCTTGTAGTTGAAAACTATTTGTTTGATATATGCAGATGCCCCATTGTTTGATAAATATTTATTTATATATTTGATAGATAGATATTTATGATTGTTATGTCTTGTTGATGTATGATTCCCTTAAGAAGTATGAGATGTCCTTCTTTATCCCTTTTCACCAGCTTTGGTTTGAAGTCCACTTTATCAGATATGAGGATGACAACTCCCGCTTGTTTACGCAGTCCATGTAAGTGATACATTTTTTTTCCCACCCTTTCACTTTCGGTCTGTGAATGTGTTTTCCTGTGAGATGAGTCTTTTGAAGGCAGTATATTATTGGGCCTTTTTTTTTTTAATCCAGTCTGTCAGTCTGTCTTTTAATTGATGCATTTGGGCCATTCACATTCAGAGTTATTATTGAAATATGATTTGTAGTCCTGGTCATTTGGTTTATTTTTGGTTTTTACCTGACTTGGTTTCTCCTTTAATTGTCCCCTCCCTTTTTTTTCAGTGTAGTTCCTCTCTTTATATATTTTTATTGTTGGTTATCATTTCCTCCTCATGTAATATTTTGCTGAGAATATTGTGTAGTGCAGACTTCTTGTTGTAAACTCTTTTAACTTTTGTTTGTCATAAAGGTTTTTATTTCATCATCAAATCTGAAGCTCAATTTTGCTGGGTATAAGATTCTTGGTTGGCATCCATTTTCTTTCAGAGCTTGGTATCTGTTGTTCCATGATCTCCTGGCTTTTAGAGTCTGGGTTGAACAATCTGCTGAGATCCGAATTGATCTCCTCTTATATGTAATCTGATTCCTCTCTCTTGCAGCCTTTAAAATTCTATCCTTATTCTGTATGCTGGGCATTTTCATTATAATGTGCCTTGGTGTAGATCTGTTGTAATTTTGTATACCTGGTGTCCTGTAAGTTTCTTTTATTTGATTTTCCAATTCTTTTTCATATCTGGGCAATTTTCTGATATTATTTCATTGAAGAGATTGTTCATTTCTTTGGTTTGAAATTCTGTGCCTTCTTCCATCCTTATAAATCTTGGTCTTATAAATTATAAATTTAAATTTATAAATTATGAATTATAAATTATATAAATTATAAATTATATAAATTATAAATTTAAATCCTTATAAATTTGGTCTTTTGATGTTGTCCCATAATTCTTGTATGTTTTGTTCATGATTTCTTACCATCTTCACTGTATGGTCAACTTTATTTTCAAGATTGCAAATTTTGTCTTCATTGTCCGAGGTTCTGTCTTCCAGGTGATCTAGTCTGCTCGTGATGCTTTCTATTGAGTTTTGTATTTGATTTATTGCTTCATTCATTTCAAGAATTACTGATTTTTTTTCACAATATCTAGCTATTTCTTAAAGTAATCTTTTGCTACCTGTATTTGCTCTCTTATCTCTTTGTTAGAGTGATCAATAGTTGCCTTTATTTACTCTCCTTTTTGTTTGTTGGATTGATCAATTTTGCATGTATTTGCTCGCTTAAGTCATTCTTTAATGCAGATCATTTTAATTATGTACATTCAGAATTCTTTCTCTGACATTTCATCAACTGTGCTTTCAATGGATTCTATTACTGTGGTATCTAGGTTTATTTGGGGCACTTTCTTCCCTTGTTTTTTCATGTTGATTATGTATCTTCCTTTCTTGCAATGCAGATCTGAGATATTGCAGTTTCTATCCTATTATCTTGTAGCAACACTACAGATTACCTGTACCTCACCTTGGAGTTACTTCTGGTCCCCAGAATGTGTCCCAGATGGACACTACTGCCACCAAAGTTGGTGGCTGTGGTAGTGGAAGTATCTTAAGAGGGCAGTGGGAGTGGCCTTGGCTGGGCTCCCTAGATGGTCCCTGAATGTGTTTGGGAGCCCTCTCTTGTGCTCCTGCCAGTCAACAGGAACTCTGGCCCATGAGTGTGGGCTCCCCTGTGACTGGCAGCTAGCAGTTTCCAGTCTGCCCTTGGCTGGGCTCCCGTGGTGGTCCCTGAAGGTAGTTTTGGGCCCTTTCTTGTGCTCCTGCTGGGTCGACAGGAACTCTAGAATGGAACTTGGGGTGGCCCCAGGCCTCACTTAAGCAGGATCTCATACAGGGGTCTCTATGGGCAATCCTTACTGTGGGTGTGGACTCCCCTGTGGCTGGCTGCTAGCAGTCTCAGGTCTGCCCATGGCTGAGCTCCCCATGGTGGTCCCTGAAGCAGAAACCTTGAGTTTGAGGGAGCTCTCAGTATTATTGAACACTAGAGCTAGGACTAGAGAAAAAATTTTTTCCTAACAGACATCAAATTCTTGAAAGGGTTATTCAAGAAGACTTAACTGGAGGGATTTTAAAAACTTGAACCAGGCTCCTGTCCACTGACAATGGTTTAAGAGTCACCTTGTGAAAAAGCAATGCATGATTGCATCTTAATGCCCAGAAAATATATGATAGAAATAAGACTGGAAGAGGTGAAGAGTGAAATTCAAGTGCCTCATGCTGAGTAGAAAAAATGAAGAAGGAGATTCTGCCATAATAATTCAAGCTCAATGAAGTAGATGAGATTTGACAATCAATTACCAAAAGCAGGTTCAGTTTCCAAGGCCTCCAGCCTCCACCATCTCATTGAGACTTAAGGCACTGTGCAGGTCAACACAAACCCAGAAGTGAAGAGAGATAAGGGAGAACATAGGGATCATGGACCTGAGTGTGGGGCTACAGAGCAGAAAGGCTACAAGTTACAGGGACAAACAGCTCAGTGAGCAGTGTATTTACCAGCCCCTATGTTTGTCTCACATAGTCCCTGGGCCATCTTTTCTTTTTTCTTTTCTTTCTGATTTCTTCTTTTCCCTCCCTCCTTCTCCCCTGTCTCTTTCTCTCTCTCCCTCCCTCCTTTTCTTTCTTTCTTTCTTTCTTTCTTTCTTTCTTTCTTTCTTTCTTTCTTTCTTTCTTTCTTTCTATCTTCTTCAGTTTCTAAACTTAAATCTTGAACTGTTATTCAGCTTTATTTTGATGTTTGACATCAGCCAATGTTTCATGTCCACTAAATGAGGATGGCTATATGACCCTGGCATCAGGATTCAGGACGACATCATTATATTCTATTCTGTACATAAGGAAATGTTCAGATCTGGAAGCATGTCTTCTTTCCCTCTAAGGTTGTGCCCTCTGCTAGACCTGAAAAGACATTACTGGATTTTACACAAGAGGCTGGTGTTCTTGCCATTCACTGAGAGAAGCTATCAAAGAAAACTATTTATTTTTGTTTCCACTTCTGTTTTTAAGGTTGAAATTTTTTATCCATGGGATAAAAACAGTAAGAAAACTGTACCAAATAAAATGCCACAAAATAAGGAAATCACATACTTAGCAGAATCTCTAAACATGAAAAATTAAAGTGATTGGCCATTCAAATCAAAGATTAAGTATGGCTTGATAGAGAGATTAGCGGGTTTTAAGAGTTGGATCTGAAGGGACCTGAGGAAATGAGGTGCTTTACTCAGTTCTGAGTGCATTGCTGCTGCCTCACTTAATAAGAAGGGCATAAGTCATTGCCATGGTTACTAGTCACTTAATATTTACTGAAAACAAGAATTCACTTAGTGATGATTGCAGAGAAATATGTAAAATGAATTTTCAGAGAAGATCTTTGGGAATCAGGATTTATAGCAGCAATAATGACTATAATAATAATGATAACCAACATTTATTGAGTGCAGTTCTTTGGATTCTGTGACTTAATACATCCACACTTTTTTTATATAATTTTTTTTAGTTGCTGATGGACTTTATTTTATTCATTTATTTATATGTGATGCTGAGAATCGAACCCAGTGCCTCACACATGTGAGACAAGCACTCTACCACTGAGATATAACCCCACCCCCATCCACACAATTTTGATGTATTATTATTCCCATTTATTTATGAAAAAATGGAGGTTTCATGCAATGAGATGCTTCACCATCTGCAGCTACCCGTGGTCCTCAAGGTTTGCACTTTGGCCATTTGACTTCAGAGTCGGAAATTGTCACTATTTTTTCTTGTGCCAAAGATGAAAGAAATGTTGAGAGAACATTTCAAGATACTTATTATGTTGTCTGTAATGATGTTCAATTAGTAGCTATTTCAAAAATGTTTTAAAGTCAATAACTAGCTCATGAAAAAGAAACCTATTTTGACTTATAACTTCTATATGCAAGAATAGACTGGCCTAAGAGCTTATATTGTGGATATTGAGGCTGCTTTATGCTATTAAAAACAAATAAACATAAATATGTCATCATTGGCAGTGACATGCACTCACGCTGCAGCTGAATTTGGCAGGAGGGTAATGTAGCTGAGTTAAAACACTCTGACAAACAGAGATCTAGAGTCAGCATGAAAGTCAATGAGTCCTGCGTATTATGAATTTATAATGAATAAAATAGAATCCTACTGTGGGGACCTCCTTAATGGGTATTCTCAGTGCATCACAGCCCGGCATGCCTTTGTAGGGCTGATCTGTTTATATTTTTATTTGTTGGCATGCAGAAGTGCACTGCCAGCATGCAGAGGTCCCTTAGGTGTGGGGACAGCAAGCACTTGAACTTTCCTAGAGAGCGAGGAGAAATGTTGCCTGCCCCAATGTGGTAACCTGGAGGATAAACTGTTTCTGTTGCAATCTTCTTATCGTTTCCCAAATCAGCATGGATTCTCCCATGCTAAACTCTATTGCTTATTAAAGACTGAAGGTGAATCTTTAGTCTGAATCCCTGCAATTCCAATGACTTCACACTACCTTTGTAAAGAAAAGTCACTGTCAATCATATCTACAGGGCTTCGGTAACTCTTTCTTTTCTGCCACCCTTTCTGAAACAAATGCTGTTTTAAATTGAGCTTGCCCTTTCCAGAGTAGGACTCTGAGGGTTTTCTCACTCTTGCACAAACCTTCACAACCATGAGCAAAGCCAAGATTTTCCTCATTTTGGGTCTAATCTATGTCGCCATAAGCAGTCACCTAAATAACTCTTCTAATGAGTGGAACTTTGTGAAATTGGCCACATGGACTGTTTCTGACCTACAGACATGGTCACTTCTGATGGCTCAATACTCACATTTCCTTTTTCTTTTTCACTGCTAACATTAAACATAGAGAGATGTCCCTTGAGTCAGGCAGAAAGTGTGTCATCTTCAAGTTCAATCTCTAACATTCCTTAAAGTCCTTCCACAAAATATTCAAGGGCAAACTGCCTCATACATACTTTCTGTGTTGAGTTTTAGGAAATGTATTTATTTTCAGTCTTTCAGGCAATTTTCACATTGTAGAATACTGTGCCTGCAGCAGAACTGTCAATTTTGTGTGTTGTGTGCAGGGCACAGTGGCTAAGATGAGCCTCTTGGTTACTCAGGAACACTATTTAAATTTAAAATAGAAAACACCTTCTTCCCATCAGGTGCAGAATTTACAGCATTGCTATGGCTCAACATCTGCTAAGCATGTGCCAGTGTTGTTTCCTCTCACCAAGTAGGACATCAGGAGGGTTTTATTTTTATTTTTAATATTTTAATATTTGAATTGGCACATGATTATTGTACATGCATATGAGGTACCATGTCATGTTTCCATGTGAACATTATTGTATAACCCTCAAATTAAGGCAATTATTTCTGTCACCTCAACCATTTAGCATTTCTTTTTGGTGAGAACACTCAAAATCCTGTCCTCTAGTTTTCTGAAATATGGAATACTATTGTTATCTTTATCTATAGTCAATCTACTGTGCAATAGCACACATGAACTCCTTGCTCCTATCTAACTGTGACTTAGTATCTGTGGACAAACCTCTCCCCGCCATTCCCCCATGCCTGACTTCACTCTCCAGCCTCTGGTAACCACAATTCTATTCTCAACTTCTATGAAATTATTACTTTTTTCTTTTTAGATTCCACAAATGAGTGAGATCATGTGGTACTTGTCTCTTTGTGCTTGGCTTTTTTTTAGTTAACATGATGTTCTCCAATTCTATCCATGTTGTTGCAAAATGACTTTTATTCTTTTTGTGAATGAATAATATCCCATTGTGTATCTATGCTCATTTCCTTTATTGATTTATTATTTGATGTATACATGTGTTGATTTCATCTCTTGGCTAGTACATGTAGTTATGCACCCATGTTCATTGCACATATAGAAATCTGAATGAAGGGAAAGGAGCTTAGAGTCCAAATCCTGAGTTCATTGCATCCAGTGGATGGAGAGGAAAGAGGGAGAGTCTGTTCCAGAAATCTGCACTTTAACTATGGTTCCTTTATTTGGATCAGTCCTATAGTATTACCATTCACATTCTGCCCCTCTCTTGAGTTACTTAAGATTGTTACTGAAGTAACTTGCTGAAAATAAGGCTCAATATTCATAGCACTAGCCAGGCCTGCCTGCATTAGCAGCACCAGTAGGACTGTCTTAGGCATCTGTTCAGAAAAAAAGAGAAACCCAGATGTATGTGGTCAGCTACTGCACATATTCTGAAGGAGTATAGTCATTCAGACAAATGTTTTAGAATTATGTAAGTAGAAGAGATCTTAATATTAACAAGAGCTTGACTTTGAGTATGTTCTGCCATGGAAAATGCAGGTTAACTTTCATCAAGACTCAATAACATATAGATATTTTTAATAACCTCTTCTATGATGACTGAATTTTATTCCCACTGATGGGGGTCTTCTAAAAATGAAACAGCTTTGATGTAGGACTAGTAGCTTTCCAGAGTGGACATGTATATTTTTTATAACTTAGGACAGTTTTGCCTGAGGGACAAATTTTAATCTCTTAGAAGATAACAATGTCCTTGGGATTTTTACTAACTGTGCCAATAACTTTTAAAAGCTTAGAAACTCATGTTTTGAAATGAATTTTTTTTAAATATCATATCTCTTTAGAAAACTTTCTTTTCTCTCCCTCTCTCACGTGAGCACTCTCTCTCTCTCTCTCTCCCCCCTCTCTCTTTGGTTTTGTTTTATTTTTATCTTTATAAAAAGCATGAAAAGGAAGATAAAGCCAAGGAGGTTGTTGGCCTTAATAAAAGCTGACTGATACCTTTTATTTATTAAAGCATCTACTCGTTAAATTTTAAAAGATCATGTACATATTATTTCACTCTCCATTTTATTTACAAGAAAAATCCTTGATTTCATTTCAATTTCTACAGAAGTTCCTATAGCACTACTGCTCCCAGGCACAGTGGCATGTGCATCATAGCTGTGGCCCAGGCAGTCTATCTTATAGACCACCCTTGCACTGTTCTCTGCAAGATAATACATCAGCTGCTATGATAGAGTGAGAAATACACTTGGTTTTGGTCCTGGATTACTGGCATAGAGCTCCTGAAACCCTTGGAATTTCCCGAGTAAGAAGTATGACTTCTTATTCATTGGTAGTACCTTTTATTTTATATTATTATTTAAAACTGCATTATAGTTATAGATAATAGTGGAGTTCATTTCAACATGTCCATTAATGTATATAATATAGTTTTTTTCTATTTCAATCCCCAGTACTATTCTATTCTTTCCTTCTCCCTCTCCCAATCCTCTTTCTCTTCTCCATTGCTCTTTTTTCTATTTCTTTATTTATTTTTAGTTCATACATTAGCATTTAGTTAGATAGAAAGTATTGGAATGCATTGTTGTATATTCATATATGCAACTAGTATAATTGCATTCTCAAGTTATTACCCCTTTCCTCCCCTCCTCCACCCCTTTATTTGGCAGGTTCTACTCTGCTGATCTCCCTTCTATTTTTGTGGGATGTTAATTTATGCTAATGAGATGATTTAGAGTAAGGCTTCTGAATTCCTAGATTGCCTCAGGATGGGCTCCTCACCAGAAAAATCAAATGATTTAGATAATTATAATTTTCCACCCTACCCACCAGCTTCTGAGAAGAGGAGTTGCTAGAGATCAATTGCTACAAAACCTCATGAAGGAGATTTGAGGAGCTTCCACATAGGTGAAGACATCCATGTCCCAGGGAATGGAGCACCCCAACTCCACAGGGGCAGAAGCACTTATTCTGGGATCCCTTCAAAGACATGGGCCTCTGAACCTCTTTATCTGCCTGTACATTTATAATAAACCAGTAAACCAAAGTAAGACAGCTTCCTGAGCTCTGTGAGCCACTCTACCAAATTATCAATCATTAAGAGTGAATGGTAAAAAGTTGTTATTTTATACCCACTTGTTCATTTGTTCAGGTGTCCTGGGAGTTGGGACTGGCATCTGAACTGAGGCCATCTCCTGGAACTGCCTCAAACCAGTGGAATCTGGTGCTAATTCTAGGCAGTTGGTACCAATATTGAATAAATTTTTGGATACTTTATTGGTGTCTACAGAGTCGAATACTTGGTTGTTTTAGTGCCAGAAAATACCTCAACCTGTGATGTCACTTTGATTTAAAACCAAATACACTTAGAAGTTTCTGGAAAAAGAGCCCTCATGGATAAGAATCCTGAAGCATCCTAACAATCTTGGATACTTTCAGTAGAATGGGTTTCTTAGTTAAGAATACCATAGAACTTTCCAGAAAGAGGCCCTCCATGGCTTAAAATTGACTCTAGGCCCGTGACACAGATTAGAATCACCAACTCATAATGTTCTTTCTGAAATTAGCTCTTCCTCTTGCCCTTTAGTATCAAACATCTTTTTCAATGGGAATTTTAAATCTGTTTCTTTTCACCTTGCCAAAGGCTTCACAGAGACCTTTCAGACTCAGAAAGTACATTTAATTGTATGTGCTAAAATATGGTCAAATAAAACCATAACTGTTTACATATAGATTTTATTTTATTTATATATTTATCTTTTATAATATCATATATATTATTTATAGGAAAAGTTTTTAAAATTTTATTTCTACACTTTTAGACCATTTACCTGTGGCCTGGGCATTCTATTTGAGGAAATAGTTCCGCGTCCTGCTGACCGCAAAGTATTCTACACTGACCACTTATGGGGGGTTTGTCCACTTCACCAATTCTTGCAGAGAAAGAACTGCCAGTCTTTTTAACCACCATTAAGCAGAGAAATTGAAAAGTCTTTTTAACACTATTCACTAGCTTTTACTTACTTGTACTCACCACTATTTGGCCTGTGACCCAGTGGGAAATCTTTTAAATCAAAACACTTAGTTAGCTTTCCCCTGGGTCAGTTCTAACCTGAAAGAGATCAAATATAGCCTATGAAAGGGCAATTCTGCTTAGCACCAATTTGTAAGGTAATGTTGCTTATCTTCAACTCTGGCCCTTGTACTTTCCACTCAGAGAGTGTGTGAGGCAGAACACAAAGACTTAGGGGCATGGGACACATTGAAGCACACAGGGAAGGTGGCACAGAAAATGCCAGCCTGGAGGGATCTAGCAGTGAGAGTGACCCACGGGGGCAGAGAGGTTTCCTCAATGCAAAGTGAGCGCTGCCCCTTTCAGTCTCTAGGCTTCCTTGGAGGCTGCAGGGCCTGGATATGGGAGACTATAGCTTGAGTCCTTTGGGATCTGCTGAGATTCTACAACGGGATTCTGCAAGGGCAGGCAGTCAGATGCAATATTGGAGGAGATGGTAGCAAGGGGAGAAGAGGCAATGACAGCCATTGCAGGAGAGCTGGGACCTACAACTTTAGGTTGGAGACATCTCCACCTACTCTGCCCATCTTTGGATCCTTCTCCAATCCTAGAAACAATAGAAGAATCTCCTTTATGCCTGAATCTGCATTGTGGATCTTTTCATATATCTTCCTCTCACAGAATCAGGAGGGTAGGGCAGCCATTTCTAGGGAAACTTGATGCTAGGAAGAGAAATGGAGATGGCCAGGAGAATCCCGAGGGAATAGGGCTCTCACCTTGAATTTGAAAAGAGGATGAGATGAGTGACAGTGTCCACTTCCAAACAAGTGGACAATCCCATCCCCCAGAATGTGGCCAACAGGGTAATTTTCTAGCTCTAAGAACCGTGACCACATGCAGCAACAGGTTAGATTTACACAGGGGAGTTTGTACTTACTGCACCAGAGGAAAGCAGAAGCTGCTCCCATGTCTTTGACATGGGTCAGGATGGAATATTTGTCCAGGAGTTTTACCACTCCAGCCCTGAATCTATTCTCCCTTACTTATGGATGCTATATAGGGCTAGTATTTAGTCTCAACCTCCAGCACACTCTGCTTTATGACTGCCAAGAGGGCAAAGCAGAATTAAAGTATTTCATAGGGGGACCAACTATGGTATAAGTTCTAGGACCACTCATCGGTATGCCTCTCCTAGAAAAGTCATCTTTTCTTCCTGACAGAGGACATGACGTAGGTACCGCAACCATAAGTTCACTCAAGGTATTATGGTTTGGATGTGATGAGTCCCCCCAAAGCTCCTGTTAAAGCAAGAATATTTAGAGATGAAATGATTGGATTGTGAGAACTCTCAGCTAATCAGTCCATTGTTGCTTACATGGACCAACTGGATGGTAAGTGTATGTGGGGAATGGCTGGACAACTTGGTCACTGGAGGTATGCCCTGGAAGAGTGCACAGTCCTTGAGGTCCTTTCCCTGTCCCTTGTGCTCTCTGCTTATGACTCCATCATGAACTGAGCAGCTTTCCTCTGCTGGGCTCTTCCCTCATGATGGGATGCCTCTCTTTGGGCCCAGAGCAATGGAGTTGGTCATCCATGAACTGAGACCTCTGAAACCCTGTGCCACAAATACACTTTTTCTCCCCTAAGGTGTTCATGTCAGGTGTTTTGGTCACAGAAACAAAACAGCTGAACTAAAACACAGGAATCAAGGAGTATTTTTTTTCAAGTTTTTAAAATAGCTTTTATTTTTTAAAAGCTAATACGTGCATTACAGGTAAAAGAAAAAAATAAGCAAAGAACAAAGTCATTCAGTCACAAGCAGCTTAGTTGTATGTGTTCTTCCAGGTTGTATATATACATACACAACATCCCATTTGTGATTGAGATCATAGTGTGAATCATGCTTTTCGACACATCATGAGTATTCACCAACTCAAAATCCCTAAGCTATATGAGTATATTTGATAATCAGAAATATATTACACCAACTTGATCTGTTACAAAAAACTTGTAATCCTTTCTTGGGGACAAAAGTGTAACTGAATACAGAAATGGAACAGGCCTCTAGATAGACATATTGCAGAGTTACAACTAAAATAATGCATTCACATAATGCTCAATTTAAAATGAGACAAAGCAACAGAATATACCAAGCATGTTTCCAAGAGGGTTTGTTACTAGATTTCTACCATTAAAATATTAGTAAGAATGCATTTTCGCAGCAAATTTAAGTATTCCTATAGTGCAGCCAGAAGATGCACACACATCAATGGCTCATATGAGAATATAAATCCTTGGGCCCTTTCTCCCATCTTTCCATGTGCTTCTGTCTGCCCCTCTGCTGCTAGCCTAACGAACAAGTCCTGACACACACTGCTCAGGGATAAAACAATTCCATGTCCAAGATGTATCTTTTCTATCAATTATAACAAAAAGACATTTACAAGTTGACTAATTCAGTAGCTCTACTTTTTATGATACACTGTCACCTCAGGACATCTAGAAAGCTTAGATGTTGTGAAATAAAGTATGAACTTTATGCACAATAAACACTAGTACTTGGATCAGGCATTATTTAATGTTCTTGTGGAATTGAGCATAATAGGGACCTGCCTTTGGAGCTGCACATGAAAAATTGATGCACCTATGGAAATTAAGTACATAGTCGACCTATAAATACCCCTGTTGGTATTGCCTGTCAACTACTATCCAGTTCCAATCTTGATCCTTAGTGTTCTCAGAGTGAAGATGTACAGTCTCACCATCATTTGAAAGAACCACAACCTCATTTTAATTTGGGAAATTGCTGCCAGCATTGTGTGTCTTGTTTGGGCTCCTGCTATTAAAGATATTTCTACCTCACCACATCACACTCCATACCCAGGTCATTTTCATTCCAGAATAAAATTAGTACCTGCTCCATTATCATGAAATCATTGCAGAATAAACTGGGCCCCAAGTTCTTCCCCAGGGAATATGCTGGTGTTCTAAACCCAAACAAAGGCTGCATGAGTACCTAAGCATTACATCATCCCCTCATGCTCACACTGGCAGAGAGCCTGGTGCCTTTAATGAAGATGGAGAGGGAGCTCCAACTGTTTTAAAAGAAATAAGTCAAGGGATTGGAGTCTGAGATGAGACTTAATAACATCTTTAGGCTTGCTCTAACAAAAATTTGGGTGTCCTGCCTTATCTCGACTATATTACTAGGAACCCTGAAAAAGAAGAATATACCATCAGAGGTGATATTTGTGAAACTAATGATACCATAGAATTCCATGAAAGTGTGCTTAAAAAGATATATACTGCATCCAGCAACTAGTATAGCACTAACACATGAAAGATGTTGGATAACTGTTTGCTCAGAGTATGGAAGAATATAAAATATAAGTTAAGAAAACATGCTAAAATAAACAATTATCTTATGTCTGGTTTTGGAATTCTTACTTGACTCTTTCTCAAATTAAAATGACTAATTTCAGGCCAAAGAGATTAGACTCTGGAGGTTTACTGTTATAACCAAGGTGTTTTCTATTCTCTATGCAATCCTGCTAACCCAGTCTGAGAAAGAAAACCGGTTGTGAATTCCCTCAGTTTGCCATGTCGTTTTCTCTGTACTTTCTCTGTGCTATCCCAAAGAACTTTCTCCACCAGCCCTGTACAAACTGCATTGGTTGACTACACTCTGGAAGTTGCTGCCTTGCTATATCCTCTCTCATTTCTTCCTTGGTCCATCAAATATTCATGATGCTTCCTGTGTCTCTACTTTTTTTCATCTCTGGCTTCTCTTTAGCTTACATACATATCTCACATATTTTTAAAAACATCATTTACAAAGTTCTTCTAAATCAAGACACTGTCTCTCTTCTTACTTTAATTGCTAAAAATCTTCATAGAATTTGGTATTTTGATTTATTCCAGTTATTCAATATTGATTCATTTCTAAAACCAATGAAAGTTGGTGCTTGTCCCTAATGCCATAAGAATAGCTATTGTGAAGCTGCCCATTGACTTCTATGAGATCAATCAACATGAGCTTGTTCAATATTTACTATCCATAGGCTCTTTGCATATTTGCAACTGTTGATTTTCCTCACCTAACGTGTTCCTTAGGTGTTGTGGTATCATTTCTTTCTGATTCCTTTCTTCCAAGTCTCCATTATCTTCCAAGAATGTAACATTTATTTCTCCATAATATTATTATCAATCTTTTTCTGTAACTCCCTCTGGCTTCAAATATCATCTGTAGAGTAATGATTCTAAAGCTGCGTCTGTAGCTCTATCTCTTGTGCCAAATTGGTAACTCTAAATACATTTGGTCTAAAATTGAATCCATTGTACCCTACTGCATCTATACCTAAGAACAAAAATATTTTGCTTTCTCTCTTGATTAAAGATAGTACCATCTATCCAGGTCTTCTCTTTATGTCCATTTAATGGACCATCAGTTCCTGACCTTTCAACATCCTAAATATCACTCAAATATTTCTCCATTTTTATTTTCTGCTCTATCTACTCTTTCTAGACCATAACAAGAGTCTTCTAACTCTTCTCCCAAAATTAATACTCTGCATTGCCATTACCACACTGCTGCCATAGGGGTTCTTCATAAAATACACATCTGATCATGTCATGCTTTTTTTTTTTTTTTTTTGGTACTGAGGATTGAACTTAGGGGTACCCGACCACTGAGCCACATCCCCAGCCCTATTTTGTGTTTTATGTGGAGACAGGGTCTCAATGAGTTGCTCAGTGCCTTGCCATTGCTGAGGTTGGCTTTGAACTCATCATTCTCCTGTCTCAGCCTCCCAAAGTTCTGGGATTACAGGCATGTGCCACTGTCCCCAGCTATGTCATGCCTTTTCTAGATGGCTTTTGAGAAAACCAGAGATAAAGCTAGCATCTTACTGGCCATCTCAATGACCCTTTTTCCCCACATGCTGTCAATAAATGTGTTCAGAGAAATTGTTTTGAGTAGCAGAGGGTGGAGAGTCCTCTCTTCTGTTTTTAAAACATATCCAGTTGCTTTAGTTTAAAATTTTGATTCAGCCATTTATGCTGGAATCCTTTCTTCCCAGGCCCTACTGTCAAGGTCCCTTTGTGACCTGGACCAGTTTTCCCTACCCCAGTTGTGGATGTGGATACTCCATCAGCTTCTCAGGCTTCTGCTTTGTGGGTTGTGGTTTAAACAGTACTCAACATAGTAAGTGCATAAATGATTGAAGAAATAATAGAACTGCTAAAAAATGTGACTAATATTGAATGTCACTTTACAGTCACTAGTATGAGATATTTTCTGAAAATTTAGACTAGATTAAGACTATTTAATGAAAGTAATAAAATACAAAGCCAATTATAGTCTTAAATACAGCTAAAATTCCTAAAGAAGACTAAACTGTATAATAGCTGATAAGTAAAAAGAGCTAATTACAAAAAAATGGATAATGCAATTCTAATTTGTAAAACTAAGCAAATTGAGTATATTTATGAGTGGTGACTAAAATAACATAAACAAATTGTCAAAAATAATAATCTTGGGGTGATAGGGTTGTGATGATTATACTGTTTCTTTATTGTTTTAGTGTCTTCTCTAAATGTTCTACAAAGATGTAATAATTATATAATCTTTTAAAACACATTAAACATAAAAGAAGGCTTGACTGCAATATATGAACTTTTATTGATAACAGTGTTGTTTATGAGTGGTGGGGTTGTATATGATTTACATTTTTATCTTTATAATCTTTTGACAGAGTAGTTTTATTGTTTATGAAGTGAACTATCTATAATAAATTAAAATATATTTTATGACATAATTTTAAATTAAAGACATTAAATATCATTTATATATGAAGAGAAGTGTGTTATCCAGAGGCTCACTGAAAATTAATTTCTGAGCTTATAGGAGTATCCAAATTACTAGCACTTTCCCCAGAGTCTTAGAATTTTCTTTACAAATCAATCACTAAGGGGCAAAAAAAAAATCCAGGTATGATTGAAAGGAACTGAAACTGGTGTGATGGAAAAGGAATGAAAACTTGTGTGGCATGGCTGGCTGGGGAACACTAAGAACCATGAGACCCCATGAATTCATAATATATGCCTTCTCAAGTGCACCAGGCTCTTACTGTGCAATAATGCAGAAGGTTGACTTCAGACAGTGGAAAACTGCTAAGCTGGCTATTCTATGACTGTCATTCACCTGCCATTGACCCCCTTTCTATCTACCTTACAGGAAGCAGCAGAGAAGTAGGAGTCTATAACCTCTAGTTGCTCCCCAGGCTAGAATCTCTCCCTTATCTAAGCAACACAAAATTGGATATAGGACATGATGCAATATCTCAGTGTCATTTCTTCTGGGAAGAAAAGGCAGTGCTTTCTGCCTTGTGACCAGTGACCCAGGAAGCAAATCACATCCCTTCTGCTCATGGTGCCCTTTTCTCCTTATTGCTTTTAGGCATGGTAGAACACATTCTGATTTTACACATGAATCATTTTTTTGGTCTAAGACACAGGGAAAGTGATTCTCCATGGTGACTTATTTGTGGCATGTTGTCAATCTAGCTGAACTTCTCCATATCACTTAGCATGTATACAGTCTATCACTGTTACATTATCACAATTACTAAGCAATTAAGGGATGAAAATCAATCTTAATGTTTAGCCCTAAAATAAAACCAGAAAGTTGAATTGGAAAGTACATTAATACATTTGAATATTATGTATTTGCAAACTAAAGGTTCCTTTTGCAACATCATCAAAAAATGTACCTGTTCACATAGATTAACTTTCCTATACTTGAAAAATACATTATGAACATAGAAACTTTTAAGCATTTTTATTGATTTTTCTCCAAAATGCATTACCCTATGCAATAATGTACAGAGAGAAAGCTGACCCTTAAATAGACATTAAAGTATCATTTTCTATATCAATTAGTGGACCAAGTTGGAATGCATTGTACTTCCCTCATACACTATTTAAAAGAAAGTGATTGCACTTGACTCCACCTTAAGGAGTCATACTATAAGGTTCCTTCAATACTGTGTGTGGTGTATGTGAAACAGATAATTTCAAACAGTACTTCAAGAAACTATTTTGCAGTCTGTCCCAGACTACACTGTATTTTGAATCAGTGCTAATGAGGGAGAGCAACCATTCTGATCTGCCAGCTGCTATGTGGTTTGGGGGCATCCAATTTTTTCAGTGCAAAGACTGGGACATTTCCAGGGACACAATGGCAGTTAGTCACCCTAGTGCTCACCAATGCAGCACAACAATGCTTATAGTTCTGACAAGGTGTACAAGTCTTTTGCTGCATACAGTCCTGACAGTGGATTTCAACAGCTAATTTGGATTTTTTTCTATTTATAGCAGTGTTCTTTCCCTCTATTGCAATTTCTTGCCAAAGCTAGTATCAAAGCTAACTTACCATCTTCTCTTCTAAATATGTTCACTTTCCTGCCATTTCTTCACACACTTTTCAGTCTTATCCATGACATTTCTCCTGCATGTCTCCAGTCTTCCCTGAAGTGAGACTTTTAATTGAGACACAATTTTTTGCTGTTGAAATTCCTTTTTTCTTAACTTAGAGAAATATGTGTGGGCTACCTTTGGTATATCTGCTATTTTCAATACATAGTGTTTGAAGGCTCTCTATTAATAATCTTCCCAAGTTTGATATTATCCAAATGAGGATATTCTCCAAAGCAAGCACAACAAAATAGTGATGTTTCCCAAGTCATTGTAAGTGTTATATAGGAAAGTGGATTCATCAGTAAGTCTGGGAAATAGGAGAATAAGCACATGGACGTGGGTGATTTATGAAAAAATCCCTTCTCAAATCAAAATGTGTCCATCATAATTCAGCAATGTGAGTCACTGTGGATCTGAGATATGGTTGTGGAGTTTGTGTTGAGCACTGCCAGGGTGTTGTTCTACAGTAGCACAGCAAATAATGGGTATTATGTCATTGTTTTGGACAATGTAAAAAGTAAACTTTTTCTGAACTACACAAAGTCTTTGAATCAGTTACAGATGAAACTTTAAGCTAGGTAGCATAGTTCTAGTAAAACAATTTGGGAAAGGATTTTTGCCTTAGTTCATTTTCTGTTACTATAACTAAATATCACAGATGGGGTAACTTATAAAGAAGAGAGGTTTGTTAGCTCATAGTTCTGGAACTCTATGATCATGGTGATGGCATCTGCTTAGCATTTGGTGAGGTCTGTCTTCAACAAATTATAGTATATTTTCAACAAAGTCAACGAAGTTATAGTATATTTTCATATATAGTTTCAGCAAAGTTATTACATGTTTCAAAGCATTTCTTTCATTGTATGGTCACTGTGACCATCTCTTTCTTTTGTGGAAGCTATTCATTTAACAGAAAAGAATACAGCAGGCATAGTTTCCTTGTGAGTAGCCACAAGCATGAAATCTATTTCTCAACTCTCTCCTATAGATTATATGCTCTATTTTCTGTTAATTACTATGTATATCAAGATGATCAGGCAGCTTTAAATTTGGGCAATAGGGGAGCCAATGTGACATCTACTCTCTTTGAGGCCTGTGTATGTGTCATAGACTTTGGGGAGTTCTGCAAAATGTTCTACTTCAGTACTTTCAGCCTTGTGCTTTCTAAACTTGTATTATGGAATACTGTTATATATAATGTGTAATACTTCATTATGACCCGTGGTAGCAGTATTC